>ML257047.1:15540-42417 GCA_005239495.1 Nicotiana undulata | reverse complement strand
TTTTTTTTTTTTTTTTTGTTTAGAGCGGAAACGTGCAGCCGCTACAACCTCTGTCATAGCCTCTGCCCTTCGGGTGAGCACTTTGTGCGCACTGGGTAAACCTCCCCCTGTGTAATAGCCTGCAAATCACAAGTGCGCACTGGGTAAAACCCCCTGTGTAATAGCGTACAAATCACATAGGGCATGTAAATCGCACTAGGCAAGCCCAGTGCGACAGTTTCAACCCAGAAGGCATCGAGGGGATGCGGGGGTGGCCATCCATACCAAACCAACTGGACAACCCCGAAGGGTTTCCTATTGCTACTTGTTCAACCTTAAATGTGTTCTACTACAGTACTCTTAGTGACATGACTGATATAAGAAGTTTAACATGAGCTCGGTCTTGAGGCTAGTGAAGATCTTTTTTGAGATTCAAATTAAGAATTTGCATGTCTTACATTCAAAATCTTGTTTGGAGTTAAATCTGAACTTAATAACCTTGCAACATCCTTCATCGGTGGACTGAGACCAAGGGAGGGAAGGCACATAGACCGTACTTCTTACTAAGTAAAGGTTATATATTACTAGCAAAAGCACCAATAAAAGCAGTACATGTGAAAAAGGACAGTTACTCTCTAAGGAGCTAATGCCATTTACATAGTTTACAGTACACCAGAAAACAAAACAAAAACATAAGCATCTATATTTTTTGTCGTGCGAAGCTTCCATTTTCCTTTGAAACATCTGAGATGGCATGCCTCCCCAAAACATTCCATAAGAGACATGCAGTGATAGCTGAGCTTCTTCTTGATCTTCTGTCCGTGCCAATGAACAAAAGTTTCCTTCACTTCCTCGGCATCACCATTGTACTCCAAAAAGATTAAAGACATACTACAAATTTACCAGCTAAAGCTGCAACTAACAAACAGATAATCTGGTACTCACAAAAATTTACAACACACAGGAAACATCTACTGCAGATATTTATGAGTCATATTCTCAAGGTGCTGATGGTGAGGGTGGTGGCTGGGGAAACTCATAAGACCGAGGCGGAGGCGGAGGCGGAAATGGAATAGGCTGAGAAGGATCAACAAATACAAATGGAGGAAACTCCGGAAAATCAGGAAAGTTCCTAGCCACACCAATTTGTCTCATAGCGTTGGCGGACAACCACAATGAATGCGTATTATAAGTTAGATGTTGCATCTGAATGCGTTCAATTCTTTCCATTTTGCTTGTCACTCGTTCGTCCAACCTCTCTGTTCGTTCGTACACCCTTTGAATATTTTCCGTGTCACTCCGAGCTGACAGAGGCGGAACAGGCTGAGATACAGGATCAACAAATACAAATGGAGGAATCTCCGGAAGATCAGAAATTTCCCAAGTCATAGCAATTTGTCTAATCATGTTGGAGAGCAACGAAAACATCTGACTAGTGTAAGACAGTTGTTGCATCTGAATTTGTTCGTGTCTGTCCAGCTCGCTCATCAAGAGTTCCTCCAACCTGTCCATTCGTTCTACCAGCCTTTGAACTATTTCCGTGTAATTCTGAGCACTTTGGTGTGGTGGTGGAGGTGGCTGGTACTGACTTGGTCCCGCTAAATCATTTGGTCCCTCAGTAGGTACAACTCGAGGAATAGGCTGAGACGTAGGATGAACGAATACAAATGGCGGAAACTCAGGAAGATCAGCAAATTCCCAAATCATAGCCATCTGTTTCATTATGTTGCAGAATGTCCACAACAACCTAGTACTGTAAGTTAGATATTGCATCTGATTATGTTGACTTGTAACCAACTTGCTCATTACTCGTTCCTTAAACCTGTCCATTCTTTCCTCCACCCTCCGAATACTTTCCATGTATTCCCGAGCACTTTGCTCGTATGGTGGTGCACCATACTCGCGCAGTTCATTCTCACGCCACTGTACCTTATTTGGTCCAATTGTCATTTCCATTATCTTCCACATTCTACTATCAATCATTTCATTTGGCATTTTCACCAAACTCTAGGAGTTTATTCCCTTCCTCCTCAACAACTTCTTCCTCAACAACTTAGTAATGGTGGAAGGAAACCTAACACTTTCCCTCCGACAAGCAGATTTGATATTCGCATTAATAATCCGACCCAAATCAATAGGCAACCTAGTATGTATTGCATACAAAAGAGCCAACTGATCCATACAAATATCCGAAGGATTCACATTCGTGCTCGGAATCACTCTACTATTAATAAAACACAACCAAGCCCGCGCCGCAAACCCAACATTCTTGCTTTTACAGCTGGTTTTAATTCCATCTTCATCAACTGACCAGTTAGCTCCATGCCTTTTTCTTCGATGAAATTTGGAGTCATTTTTTTGACCTAGAAAATTTACCACGACTGCTCTCATTCTTTTTGAAGTAAAAAATTAGGGTTTTTGACCTTTATCTGTTTCAACCTTTCTGTTGAACCATTCAGATGTTGCCACGTGGAAAGCAATATTGGTTTGGATTTCACTTTTCACACGTTTTGAAGCATCGGATTTTTTTACTGCACACGTTTCGACAAAACAAATCAAATTTAGGATTTCTTTTGACACATGGCATTTATTACATTTCACTGTTACACATATATAATTGTTGATATTCAATATATATATATATATATATATATATATATATATATATATATATATATATATATATATATATATATATATATATATATATATATATATATATATATATATATATGTAGTCAAAATACATAAGTAGCCACTTGACCTATACCCCAAATCCCCATTACACACTTTCCGAGGACGAATATCATATTACACACGTAACCTTTCAAAAGTGTAATTAAGACACACTATTTTTTTCTTGACCAGTTTTTCTGAATGTGTGTGATATCACGCGCCAATAAATGCATGACACGTGTTAATAATTTTAAAAAAATAAAATTAAATACTTAAATTTACAACTATACCCCTTACATCTCACTTCGTCTCTTTCAAATTTGCAACGCATGTAAAAACTCCTCAACGGTGGCAGCCACCACAACAATGGCAGCCACCATAAAACTCCTCCATCTCTGCCCCAAATCCAAACCTTCGGTGGGGGTCGCGAGAGCGGTACCAAATCCAGCATTTCTCCTATTTCTTCTCCTTTTCATCAAACCCTCATAATCATCCCACCACCAACAACAAACACAATCCCCACCCACTAAAACCTTCTCTTTTTCCTCCATGGACAACCAAAACTCTTCTTCTAAATCCTCCTCCTACGATGAAATTAAGAAAAACTTCGACGAATTCCGATGTTGTAGTTTCGCTTCTTCTTCATCACCCATTTCATTTTAAGAACTCTACGAATCCAATCTCAATAATAAAAATAATAATTCCCAGATCCATTGGAATGTTTGACCTCAAAGCTATTCACACAAATAGCTGCAATTTTAGATCCAAAATGTAGCTGGGTTTTGTTTGTTTTGTTTAAGGAATAATACCTGTCGGGGGGAGGGAAGGGTTTCAAAGTTAAGGAACCAAATAATAATGTTAAAAAAGAAGAGAATTTTTTTGCCACGTGTCATTTAAATAAGGATTGGGATAAAAAGAATAACAGCTGAACGCGCTTATATTTTTTGTTAAGCACGCGCATGCTACGTAGCAAAAATAGTGTGTCTTAGTTACACTTTTGAAAGGTTGCGTGTGTAATATGATATTCGTCCTCAGAAAGTGTGTAATGGAGATTTGAGGTATAGGTCAGGTGGCTACTTATGTATTTTGCCTATATATGTATTGAATGATTGGCCAAAATATTAATAATTAATAAATAAATAATAAAAATAAATAAATAATTATTTTTTGGTTTCCCACCCCGTGTCCGAACCCACATTGGGGGCTGACTAAATTCGGATTCGCGCCGGAAGTCCCACATTGGGGGTAAAATGTTCCCAAACAAAGGCAACTCCATACCTATGGCTCAAACCCGAGACCTCTGGTTGAAGAAGAAGGAGAAATAACATATTAGTAATATTTTGCATTAACTTGGATCAATCAAATAATGATACTTCTATACATATGTGATTATTTTGGCCTAATAAATTTGTCTATTTAGATTTATCTAGGTGATATTTATATATATGCATTTCACCTTTATGTATCTGAGATTGTTGTATTAATACAGCTGTGGACGAGGCAGAAACAGCATTGACTCACTATAATTCTCTCAGCACAACATTGACTCATCAACCAATATGGGCAGTTGCAGAAAATTATCGCTTCGAACCTGCCTTCATTGAGGTACTTGTATTTGGTGTTTCGATCTTATTTTTCATATGTGGCTAGCTGAATAAATTAATCATTGTATTGTACAGGGCAAAAAACTACTTTCCGAAATTGGAGAGATGATGAATATCCAAGTAATCGTTGAAGGATCAATGAACAGCTCAAATCCTTACTTCTCCAGCTCCTGGAGACGCCAGTTTGTTGTGAGTATTTCACTAAATAATATATTAGCTCCGCTATCTTGTGAGTGTGGAAAAGGTTCTTATAAAATTAAATGGCTTCTTTCGTCATAGTACATGTTAAATAGTTTTAATGCTAACATTTCGCACAAATAGAGAATAGCACTAAATAGTTGCTTGTACAGTCTGACATCTCTATAATGGGAATAGGTCCATACGATCGAATAGGGAGTAGATGAGTGCACTTGAGAAGAATGAGACATGGGAGATTGTTGATTTACCTCCTGGAAAGAAGACACTTCACTATAAAAGCCAAGCTTTTCCGGAACAAATTTTCATGTAGTGTTATAATATATGTTCTATATAACAGCACTTCGGTATAACATCCAAAAGTATTCGGAACAAACGAGGCTGATATAGAGAGGTTTGACTGTACCATTCTTGTCACAATGTTTTCTTTTACATTGTAGTCTTAAGCACAATGGAAACGTTTTTTCGAGTTGTTAAGTACATTTTATGCATTTCCTTCTCTCTTTTAGTTTAAAATCATTGACTTGCTCTTTGACGAATTCATTTGATTTTTTCAGGGTGGTTTCATTCTAGACATGGGTGTACATTTTGTAGCTGGACTAAGGATGGTAATATTATCATCCCTTCCTGATCTATTTGGCGATATCTATTTTGTACACATTTGTTCAGTTGAAAGACCAAAAAGATATTCTTTACATTTTGGTCGTCACTTACTAGTATCAAAGCTTCTTCAATTATTAACTAGCACTATTGTCGTCTTCAAATGTGCAGCTTGTTGGATGTGAGATAGCGTCATTGTCATCCATGAATTCTCATGTGGATAAGACTTTGCCTCCTCCTGATAACATTTCATCTATGTTGTGAGTTCTACACTGTTATCCTGATCAGACATCTCTATAACGACATCCCTATATAATAGAAGCCAAGTTTTTCTCGGAACTAATTGTTATGTTATGTGGTAAACCTGTCTTCTGTACCAACATTTCTCTAAAGCAGCCAAAAAATATCGGAACAAATGAGGTTGTTATAGAGAGGTTTCCCTGCATTAGGGATTTAATTTTAACAAAGTTGAATGTAACCGATGATCACTTTTTCTCTCTTTAGTCAACTGGAGAATGGGTGTTCAGGAGTTTTTGTGATGGTGGTATCTTCAAAATCACCAAAGGCAAGTTCAATACTATCTAGATTTATTTCTCCAGAAAGTATCTTCTATGACAACATATCTTTAGAGCGATAATTCTTGAGTAATTATACTATTCACATCTTTAGATAATCTGGCGAGTTGTCGGTTTGAATGGAGTGCTGCAAGTTGAGCGTGGTAACAAGGATGGAAAGCATGGCTACTCGGTAATTGGAAACTTTATTCTTAATTCTGATTAGAACGAAATGTAATTTCGTCTAACTTCTTTCCCTTCACAAAGAACAATGGTTTCAGTGCAAACCTCAGATATCTGTTTTGTCTTTAAATTGCTGTCCCAGCTTCACCTTCATATGGCTGATGGTCAAAGCAAGAGCTTCTTTTATCCATTTAGCGGGGTCACTGACGAACTGAAAACATTTCTTTCAGATGTATCAACGACCAACCTGAAGGTAAAACACTACCTATAAGTTTCTCATTTGCTTTGTTGTTAGTGTCCTGCAAATTAGCTAGTCGAATTGATTCTACGTTGTTCTTGAGCCGAGGGTCTATCGGAAACAGCCTCTCTACTCCATGGGGTAGGGGTAAGGTCTCCGTACACACTACCCTCCCCAAACCCCTTAATTCTGGGATTTTACTTGGTTGTTGTTGAATTGATTCTACGTCGTGAATTATACATATTTTAAGTCAAGTTATAGTCCTTTTACTCTTCTTTACCAAATTATGTATGATTGCAGCGTTAAACCACTACTCCAAAATCATTGTTCCTGTGGTTTACATTCCAGAACTTCTTTTGTAAGGTTTTCTATCGTCACTGTATACGATTTCTTTTATGCAGAAGGACCACAGTTCCCACATCGATCCTCGTCTCTCATTTGCTGAAGGTGCTCGTGATGTTGCTGTTTTGGACGCGATGCTGGAATCAGGAAAGAGACAAGGAGCTCTGGTCCAAGTAAAAAAATTCTAGTTTTACGCAGCCATTACTCTCCTTGAATATGCCATGCACATGATTCTTGATCTTTATACCATGGAGCGGATACGCTACAGAGAAAAAAAGTGATTCATAATTTGACGTTACAGAAAAAGGATCGATCGAGAGATCTTATTGTCTCTAAACTCTTGAAGATTTCTAGGTCAAAACCATTGTACTCTTTTGGATGAAGCTGAAAACCCTCTTATTCTATGAGATCCTTTCTGTTTTCCAGGGTTAGAAGAAAGAAAAGTTTGGATATATGGAAAGAAATGTGCTATATGAGCTGGAATTTTTGTTACCTAACCTTGTTTCAAGCTGAATAAAAGTGACGAAAATTAACTTTTATCATATATGTATATGCATTTGTTTTTCTTTTATTCTTGTTATAGGGCTAACAACAAACCGTACCTCTACATTATGAAGGTAGAAACGCTGTTTCCCATAAATCCTCGGCTCATATTGGGATAGAGTTTTGTGATAGAAATTGTATCCACACATAACAAGTGAAATCTAGTTTATAAAAGATTTATATCATAATGAAGGACGAAATATAATAAGAACCAAAAATGTCAATAATATTGTCCACTTTATTTCTCAAATATATTTAAGTAAAAAAGGCCTAGTCGTTATTTAGCACTCCAATTGCTTCTCTCATGGTACACTCCTCTTTTCGTCGAGCCCCTTTCTCCGCGCTGTAATCATATAGTTGTCATTCTCTCCCGTGAGAGAATAATTGTTTACCGCAAAAATTAAATTTTATTGCATTTACCAAAACAGAGAAATAGATTTCTTCCTCATAATTTTTAATTATCTGTACAGGAAAGTGACTTTGAGAGACAAATAAATAAAATTATAGACATTTTCTTACCAGATCATGAAAAGTATTGATTGAGAAATGAATAAACAGCACATTACTAATTGAGTCAAGTAGTTGATTTTGGACCCATTTTGAAAGAAATCTCTCATTTCAATATTATTGGATTTGAAAGTTGAATGTATGGACCAATTAAATTCCTTCTTAGTTTTTATTTTAGATAAGAAATAGGAGAAATAAAAAGTAGTTAGGATCAAGGTATTCTTATTATAGACTCGTTGTTTTTATATATGGACTAACTTCCCCATGTATATGAAGTAATGTTCTCAAGTAATCTCTTTAGAAGTTAAATATAGACATATAGTCAATAATAATATATTCAGTGTAATTCCATAAGTATGATGTGATAGTCGATATAAAATTAGATAATGTTCATTGATTAGTTCCACAAGTAGTTAGGTGCGGATGCACGACTTAACGAAGCGGTGTCATGCGACACCTGTTCGACAGTTTTTTTAAATATTAAATATATGTATTAAACTATGTGGAAACGGATAAGTAGGAAAAAATGACACCACTTAACATAAATTGTCTCTTCTGCGTTGGTTATGTGCTCGATTTTGCTTTAAGGGGTCGTTTGATTGGGAAACAAGTTATCACATGATTAATTATCCCGAGATTAGTTGTTCCACTCTTCCATGGGGATATAATTATGCTGCAATCCGGAATAACTAATCCCGGGATTAGTTATACCACGATTTTATATGGGATAAACTCATCTCAAATTTAATCTTGAAATTGATTATTCCTTATCCCTCGTACCAAACGAATTTATAAAAACTATTAGTCTAAGATTATTTTTTGTTTTAAAATATGACAATTAAAGTTATTATTTTCTTTATTCTACAAATTTCAACGGCGCTTACAATGATTTCTGCGTACGTGTGACAAAGACCTATAGCAATACCTCTCGGTAGCAGATCCAATAAGCTCATACATATTCTCTTTCACAAAAAATAAAAAATAAAAAAATAAAAAAATAATTTAGCCGAGCACAAGTTCCTTAGGCATACTAATGGTTGTCGTATTATTATACCTAATGAACCAATAATATGTTTATTATAGCATATGTTAACATCACTTTAGTCAAATGTTAATATTGTCCATATCATTGATTATGATAGCGAGCTCGTTAAACAAAATACAAACTTTGCCATTCACGCAAATAGTGCGGGCATAGCTTGGGCAAATCTGAAATTCAAATTTTTTGGATTTTTGGTTTGAATTTTCGGATTACGGATTAAATATTTAATTTTTTAAGATTTTTGAATTTCAGATTGGATATTGGATTTGGTACTTCGATTTTTGTAAATTAAAAAATCCGAAGTTTTTATATTTTGTATTTAGTTCATTATCCATATGCCAATAGTAATAAGTTCAACACCCTACTCATTAGATATTTTCTCATATATTCAATATTAATTACTAAGTTACTGTAAGAATACTTTTTATTTGGACATGATTTTACTATTGCTACTTCTTATCGGCCATATTAATGTATGTGTTGTATTTTTTTAAATAATAATTTCATTATTTGAATACTTTAATACTTTATTTGGATGATTGCGGCAAGAATGACGAACATTTCAGGCAATTTACATGAGTAATTCATTTTTGTAAAAAGTAGAAATATCTCAACTTATACGCTTAAAATCGAAAATTCATAATATTCAAACCGATTAATCCGAAACCGAATTTTAAAAAATCCGATCCAATCCGAACTTATTTGGATTGAATTTGGATTGTCATTTCTTCAATCCGAAAACCGAGAATCCAAACCGAAATTCCCATATCCAATCCGAGCTGCCGAACACCCACCCTTACACGTAATTAATCCAATTATATCAACTCAAAAATCCATAACACTTATTATTTTCTATGATGTTCGGACAATCTCGGTAGATAATGGCCCCGTCCCAAAATCGCATGGCATGGCTATTTTTATGGGTGGTTATTGAAAAATAGCCAGTGTTTGCAAAGTTATTAAAAAGTAGTCACTATTTAAAGCGGAGATAAAATCTGGACAAAAGTACCTTAGCTGAAACACGGAAAGTTACAACATAATATACTTGATTTTGGAACTCCGACATATAAACTTCTAGCTTATTAAGTTGAAACTCCAGCACATTAAGAATTTCAGCACATTATGCTGGAATCTCATACGTGAAGATTTGAAATTTTTTTTTCATGATTTTAAGAGTTTTGTTCATATTTTAGTGGGCGTTTGGACATAAGAATTGTAAAAAATATTTAAAAAAAATAATTTTTTTTTAAGTGAAAATGGTATTTGAAAATTAGAGTTGTGTTTGGACATGAATATAATTTTGGGTTGTTTTTGAAGTTTTATGAGTGATCTGAGTGAAAATTTTGAAAAACAACTTTTTGGAGGTTTTCAAATTTTCGAAAAATTCATCTTCAAGTGAAAATTAAAATTTTTATGGCCAAACATTGATTTCGAAAAAAATGAAAATTTTTAGAAAAAAAAGTGAAAAACTTCTTATGTCCAAACGGGCTCTTATTTTCACGTGAAAAAAGTGGCTAAATTTCAATTATTTTGAAATTATGGCTAATTTTCAATTTAACAGTTCTACTAGCTTTATTCGTATATGATTCACCTGTATATAGAATTCGAACATACGACACATCATTTTTTTCTCAATATAGGACATGGTCCTCTTTGAAAAAGGATGATGCAAAATATGATACCTAAACAAATCACATTAGGTTTTTTCTGTATCTTCTAAAGATTATATGCAGAATTGCAGATTACATAACTATGTAATCCAAGACTCATTCTACAACAAATTGTTGTGTACGTTTTATTTAATTTCTACTTCAGCCCCAGAACCTTTTGCTAATTACAAATTGGTCCGTACCAAAATTTCTACTATTCTGCTCTAGTTATAACTACCCAAACAACTCTATTGTCCTTTTCAACTGCTTCTTGAAGTAAGTCATCTGTTCTTCCCTCCTCCCCCCCACTCTTAACTTTTCTAACATGCTAAAAAATTGGAAAAAAATTACTCTCTCCATCCCAATTTATGTAACCTGTTTGATCGGGCACGAAATTTAAGAAAAAATAAAGATATTTGAAATTTGTGGTCCTAAACTAGTTAAAAAGGAGTCCAAAGTATTTGTGTGGTTATAAAAACTTTTCATTAAGGGTAGAATATAGAAGTTTAAACTAAATTACTTCCAAATTTAGAAAGAAATCATTCTTTTTGGAACGGACCAAAAAAGAAATAAGTTCACATAACGAAAATTGAGAGAGTAATTCTTATATAATTATACTGAAACTTTCTTGCTAGAGTAGCTTACTTGTTTTTATTATTTTTCTCCATTTCTATACTCAATGCAAAAGTTGTTTTCAAAATATTTGAGAAAATAGTATTTTGCTTCTTGTTACTATAACAATAATTTTTCTTGGAACTCATCATCTAACAGTAACAAAACCAACTTTTTTTTTTAGCATTGTTATGCTTTCACTAAATTCTTCGCTAAATTGCTCGTAGCTAACAGAATTTCTTGATAATCTGTTGTTAATCTGTCGCTAAATAGGATTAGTGACAGATTTTTCTGTTTAGCTACTGAATTTGTCCGTCGCTAATTCCTGTTTTTTCGGTAGTGTTTACTCTCCAATTCACTTGTTCAATTCTTGATCCTTTTCTTCTTTGCAGGTTTTTATGGTTCTGAGTTGTAAATCTTTGTAAATTCAGACTATTGAACACTGAAGATACAAATCGTTCATATCCTTCTAAATATAGAAAGAAGGAAAAATGCAGAAAGGTCCAATACAAGAAGAGTTTGCTCTAAAGCAAACAGCTCCAAAAATAGTTGGATCAGGGGTAATGATTGGAGGAGATAAGGTAACTGTTGCCTATGACCTCGTCGAGCAGATGGAATATCTATATGTTCGCGTTGTCAAGGCGAAAGAGTTGACAAAGGATGTCACAGGGAGTTGTGATCCTTATGTTGAAGTAAAAGTAGGGAACTACAAGGGTGTCACGAAACATTTCGAGAAGAAAACCAACCCCGAATGGAATTATGTGTTCGCCTTTTCTCAGGATCGACTTCAGGCTTCTTACATTGAAGTTTGTCTGAAAGATAAGGATGTTGTGTTGGATGATTTGGTCGGACGAGTCATCTTTGATCTCGTTGATGTACCGAGAAGAGTTCCACCGGATAGCTCATTAGCTCCACAATGGTATAGATTGGAGGATAAAAGAGGTGAAAAGTTGAAAAAAGGGGAGATTATGCTTGCTGTTTGGAAAGGAACTCAAGCGGACGAGGCGTTTAGTGATGCATGGCATTCAGATGCAGCAGCTGTAGGAAGTGAAGGAATTTCAAGAATTAGAGGAAAGGTATATTTATCCCCTAGACTTTGGTATATTAGAGTTAATGTTATTGAATGTCAAGATTTGCTTCCTAGTGAAAAGAATCGCCAACCGGAATGTTGTGTGAAGGTTATATGTGGAAATCAGGCCCTGAAAACTAAAATTTCTCCTATAAAAAGTGTCAATCCAATGTGGAATGAGGATTTGGTTTTTGTTGTAGCTGAACCATTTGAAGAGCCTTTAGTTATTAATGTGGAGGATAAAGTTGGATCAAATTTCGAGTTTTTAGGAAAGTGTGTGCTTCCTTTTAGCACTGTCCCTAAAAGGCTTGACAACAAACCTGTCCCTTCTAAATGGCACAATCTTGAGAAATATACAGTTGTAGAAGGGGAGAAAAAGGAGACAAAATTTGCTAGTAAGATTCATTTGAGGCTAAGTTTGGATGGTGGATATCACGTGTTGGATGAATCGATACATTACAGCAGCGATTTCAAGCCAACGTCAAAGCTTTTGTGGAAATCCAGCATTGGACTACTTGAATTAGGGATTATTAGTGCAACAGGATTGTCAGCTATGAAGTCCAAGGATGGCCGAGGAACGACAGATGCCTATTGTGTAGCTAAGTACGGGCAAAAATGGGTTCGTACAAGGACAATCATCGATTGTTTGTCACCAAAATGGAACGAGCAGTACACTTGGGAAGTACACGATCCTTGTACCGTGATGACAGTAGGGGTGTTTGATAACGGATATCTACAAGGAGGGAAATGTTCGAGCATTGGAAAAGTGAGGATTAGGCTCTCTACCCTTGAAACCGAAAAGGTTTACACACATTCCTACCCTCTCATTGTCTTACAACCCTCAGGTGTTAAAAAGACGGGAGAAGTACAATTAGCTGTGAGGTTTTCGTGTACGTCTTATGTCAATATGCTTGCTAAATATACTCAACCATTGTTTCCAAAGATGCATTATGCTCATCCCTTGTCTATAAGTCAGCAGGATTTTCTGAGGTTTCAAACTACTCAAATACTATCGACGAGGTTAGGCCGAGCAGAACCACCATTGAACAAAGAGGTTGTGGAGTATATGCTAGATGTTGGTTCACATATATGGAGTGTAAGGAGAGCTAAAGCTAATTTTTTCAGATTAATGTATGTTGTGAGTCCACTGATGGCAATTGGAAAATGGTTTGATCAAATATGTCATTGGAAAAATCCACTCACCACCATTCTGATTCACATACTCTTTGTTATATTAGTCCTTTACCCTGAACTAATACTTCCAACAATCTTTCTTTACCTTTTCTTCATTGGTATTTGGCACTATAGATTGAAACCAAGACATCCTCCTCATATGGACATCCATCTTTCACATGCTCATGCTGTTTTTCCCGACGATTTGGATGAAGAGTTCGATACATTTCCAACAACCAGAGGTTCGGATAAGGTGAGAATGAGATATGATCGTTTGAGAAGCGTTGGAGGCAGGGTTCAGACCGTCATTGGAGACTTGGCGACGCAGGGGGAAAGGTTCCATTCCCTGTTGAGTTGGAGAGATCCAAGGGCGTCGGCTTTGTTTGTGGCGTTCTGTTTATTTGCTGCAATAGCCATGTATGTCACACCATTTCAAATCGTCGCACTTCTCACTGGATTCTATCTGTTAAGGCATCCGAGGTTTCGCCAAAAACTTCCTTCATTGTCTACTAATTTCTTCAAAAGGCTACCTGCAAGAGCAGACTGCATGTTGTAGACTTATAGCTAAGCAAATATTTGGTTTCTACTGACTCGAGAAGGTCGAAGGGAAGTCTTAGCATAACTGGTAAAGTTGTTGCATGTGACCAGGGGGTCACGGGTTTGAGCCGCAGAAACAGTCTCTTGTAGAAATGCAAGGTAAGACTGTGTACAATAAACCCTTGTGGTTCGACCCTTCCATGGACCCGCGCATAGCAAGAGCTTAGTGCACCGGACTGCCCTACTGGCTTGAGAAGGTATAAAATGCAGCAGATGAAGATCACAAGGATTGTTCTGCCCTGTTATCTATTACTTCTAGCTTATTACATTTATCCTTTTGTAACTAGACTTCTCTCAAGCTACTAATGTGTAATGTAATAATTAATCTGAATCTTTATTACTGTTTAGAAAATGAATATGCAACTGTCTATAACTTCGGACTATAGGAGATCCATACAAGCAGCTTACCATAAGATATGAATGTGCATTTCACCTAGTAAGTGCAGCGGCGAACTATAGGTCGTTATTTTGAATAGCGATCTACCTTACGAATATTTGCGACGCATTTGCTTACTTTCTGTGCCGAGCTTAGTCGCCACAAAAAATTTATTTTACTTTTACCTTTGTGGCGACTAAGCTCGCCCCAAAAAGTAAAATAAATGTGTGACAAATAGGTTTAAGTAGGCCACCGTTTTAAAAAGTGATGTACCTTACAGGGGGCATTTATTTACTTTTTTTGTCGAGCTTTTGATTCGGCACGGAGTTTAAGAGAAAAAAGAAGGCATTTGAAACTTGTTGTCTTAAAATCTTAAGTGGTAAAAATTTTGTGGGTCATAATATGTGTGTGGTTATAAAGCTTCTCATTAAGAGTAGAATGAATAATATGAAATAATCAAAGTTGAATTATTTTCAACTTTAGAAATGTGAAATTTATTCTGGAAATGACTGAAAAGGAAATTGTTTGACCAAAAAGTGTTAAGCTTTTTAGTTAAACTACGTTAATGAGAAGATAGTGGATGAATCCTAGTTAAATATAATAAATCCTAAATCTGAAGTTTGAGTATCTCAATGATATGGACTGTGTATAGATTAATGGATGCAAAGTAGCAGTTCAATGATTGAGAATTAACGTGATGATAAAAACATGCAATAAATGTGAGTAATGGCATTAAATGTAATAAGAATGAATTTGTCACCTAAATGTTAGATGAGTTGGATGATTCTTTTATCTGACAATATCGTGTGACAAAAGACTATGAAGATAGACAAAAGATTCTTGGATCTTGTGAATAAAAGAGATATATTGAACAGTGGAATCAGCAGACAAGACAAGCTTTTCGAATGTTCTTGATAGTCAACCATTTGCAATATGTTCTTATCAGAAAAGTGAAGATCCCCTTTTTGTTCCCTATCTCTCCCTATTTATAAGGGATATTCCTAGAAAACCCAAAAAAGTACAGTTGGAGGAATATTCAATGGAATATTCCTTTTTATAATTCCAAGACTATTCTAGTCGTTGCTACTATTTACTCTTTACTCAACCTCGACACTGATCTCTCTCTTGGCGACTCCTCGCCGCTGAGTCGTGCACGGCTTCGACCTCGGCCACAACTCGTCCGTTTGTATCTACTAAATTCGACTTTATTTTGACCCATACAGTTAGTCCCTCCGCTTATTGAGGTCGTCTTCTTGGATGTCCTCGATGAGCGGATTTTATCTGCAGCCGGTCAGAAGAAATTTTATCGTGGTGACTGAGCTGAATTGGTCGATGTCGAACTGGTGGCGTGTCGCTGTTGATACCCAATTCTGCCCTCATATTTTTTCAAATCTATACAAGCATTTTCTATAATTTTCCATAATTTTTAGAGCTTTAAATTAATTGTCTTGCATTTAAATTATATAAATATTTATTAATTATCCCTTTAAATTATTTTATGATGATTTAATCATTCAAATTTATTATTTACACCCACATGTATATTTTATAATATTTTTTTTTGGTTGTAAACATAAAATTTTATTAACAAACTTATGTAGTAGTACACAGGTTATTTCCAGCCATCCCATTGGGATCGAAACTGGTAGTAGTTACAAAAATACTAATACTATTAACAACATTAATGTTACCCAAACTTGCTAACTTAGTACAAGATTCCTCCGATATTGATCTAGGGTAAGGTTTCCCAATTGCATCATCCCTCAATGCTGCCTCCACCATTGGAGTAGGTGCATGATGGATGAGTGTTTTATTCATAGTCCTAAGTTCTCTACTGTCCCTTGCCATAATATGCGCTACTGAGTTAGCTTCATGGAAGTTATGTCTGAGCAGTGTTATTTTATAATATTTTACATCATTTTCTATAATTACATTTGTATTTTTTATGCTAATTACATATTTTCGCAATAATAGCCTACACTTTGCAATTAACTGCATTTATTATTTTATTTAGAGATAAAGCAACTTTTTACATGTCTACAACCTTCAGCTATTATTTTAAAGCACTTATTTGCTTAAATAATATTTTTAATACCTATTTAGCTATTTTATTAATCAATTTTTTCTTAATTTCTTTATTTTAAAAAGTTGGCCAAGATTTAAACTAATTTTTCGGACTCCACTAGTGAACCAAACCCCTCAAATCTCCGGCCCAACTTTCCTAGCCCAACACCAGCAACCCACTATCTTACACCCATCTCCTGACCCGCCCCACTTCCCTTTTGATCTTGGTCGTTTATCTCAAATGATCAACGATCCATAATAATTCCCTCACCTCTCCTTATAACCTCAAAATCCTAAACCCTAACTCATTTTCTCAACCGACCGCCTCTAATGTGTTTCTAGACTATCTCTATATGCAACCTTGCTGGCATCAAATTTGTTTCTGAACCTCTTTAGCATTTGAGTATACCTAAACTGCCAGCTCTGAGATATGTTTATGCTTAACTTGAACAGTTTAGACTCTTTTAAGTTCGTTTAGACTAATGTGTTGGTACTTTGAATGTTTACATTGGCTATGTGGCATCGGTTTGTTTCCTGTTTTGTCCTGGGTCTCTATAGTGATTGCCTTGTATTTATAATGTGTCCTAATCTATGTTAAGACCTTCACTCTAGCTATGACTTGCTCCTATGATTATTTTCATCACTCAGTATGTCTTTAGTTTGCCCAATTATATATTCCCTAGTAATTAGTTGGGGTCTTTTAGTATAGCTTCTTCACTTGTGTTTCCTTATAACATTTGACATTGTTTTGCCTTTTTGATGTGAGTTGGTTTGTTTAATTTCTGGTGTTCAGCATAATTTAGACCCTTAGGCTTTGAACCTTTTAAGTTAGTGCTCTATTTTTATCTCATTTGGCATAGTGCACCTTTGTATATTAGTTTTGTAATCCCAGAAGGCATAATTCCCCTGCTTCCTACAAAGTGTTCTCTGCCCAATATGCTAAGTGTTTGAACTTGTGATATCAACATGTCTTTTGAGTGTTGTTTATCCTCTTTGCTTGTATGTTCATTGTGTAATCACCCCTGCAATTCTAAAATACAAATGCATCTCTTAAAACTCTAGCATTTAATCATTATTCTTTCACTCTCTTTGGTTACCTATACTACTGTGAATCTATAACTCTTGGCCGGCTGGAATTCAAGGCCACTAAGACTTTTTCTATTGACCTCCCTAGTGTGAGCACTGCTCGGGGTCCATTCGAGGCCTTTGTGAACTCTGACACACTAGGGCTTGAGGTTCTTTGGCCGTTCTCTTTACTACTAAGACCTGAGCTAACTTTGACACTCAATTCTGTTCTCTTTCTGTCTATCGAATGTGCAAATTGATTTGGTTAGTGATTCAGTGTCTGGATCATATGGTCAATCTATGACTGTTTGCTTTGGTTTGAGTTCTTCTATGGTTTCTGGGCTATGCCGATGTATATAGTCCCTGTTGAGATTTGGGTATGCTAATTCATGGAGAAAGAGTTTAGTTGAAGGCCTGACAGTGTTGGGTATCTCTTTGGGCCTATCTTGGTCCTACTATTATTACCTGTGCAACTTTTGTAATTACATTCATTATTGAGTCTGTAAACATTCTGTAATAAATAATTGGGGTGTTAGTGAAATTGGGAAATGGGTATATCCTAAATTCCTAATGCTTGCATGAAAAGGGTATAAAGCATGTCTATAAAATTTATGTGATCTATTTGCTATCCGACCTGCTATATGTGTCATTCAAGTTTCTTCGTGCACTATTAGAGATTATGCCATTAGGGAAATCACACACTCACATAACTGGTATAATATCAAAGTATAAGTGCTCTATTTATTCCTATGTCTACTGTTATGTGTCGCTAGATAACATGCCTATAGGAAATAAATGCCAGTAACTGCTCGTCAATATGTACCATGTTCATTAGATATCATGCCTATAGGATTTTAACTATTTAATTCGCTATTGCACCATACTATTCACCTAGAAAACATGCCTACATGAGCTAAAATGTATAAAAATCGGTTCCAATCGCCAATCTTAGAAATCCTGCCTATAGGATATTACGACATGCCCTAAAGTACTGATGCTGGACTCTCCAAACACTGTTTTATTGCTTAACCACGTGACTATTAGGAAACACGAGTAATTCTGAGCATTTCCAATAATTTTCACTGTCCCTTCCTGTGTAAACCACTTAGAGATCATGCCTATAAATTTATTAACTTATAATATGTAATCTCAACTTAGAAGTATCAGATATTCACAAACTGATAATATAGAAATCATAGATCTAAAGTGGTGCTCCGCATTTGAAATTGCCTGCATATCTGGATCAGATCATATAGAAGCCATGTCTATAGAGCTTAACAACTTCAATCTCCCTCAATCCTGAAACTGCCTAATGCATAACATAGAAATCTGTTTGCGTGCATTTGTTGTATAATTGCTGAGGCTAACGTGAGCCTTTAACTGTATTTAATTGCGGCCCTATTTGTTTTGAATTGTCGCATAGTTTTGACATTTTCTGAGCAGCCTAAGTCAAGTCTAGAACCACCAAAAGTAGAGGTCCAATGCCTCCTGGACCATAGGTATGGGACCGGTAATGCACACATAAAGCACGATTTAGAATCAACTAGTGCGCTTTAGGTAACAACTTAAAGATAGTAATCGGGTAGCATGAGATGATACTCTGTGCCCGCTGAATAATACGAGTAGCACCCCATCTTGAGGGAGTTGCGAAGTACTCTCTCCGTTCCAGTTTATGTGAACCTATTTCCTTTTTGGTCTGTTCCAAAAAGAATGACCCCTTTCTAAATTTGAAAACAATTTAGCTTAAACTTACAATTCTACCCTTAACGAGAAGCTTTTATAACCACACAAATACTCTGGGCCCCTTTTTGACTTATTTAGGACCACAAATTTTTAAAGTCTTCATTTTTTCTTAAACTTCGTGCCCAGTCAAACAGGTTCACATAAATTGGAACGAAGGGAGTATTATTTATGTTGCATTGGGTGATCCTTTATGATAAAAACCTTAGGACCCCCCATCCTATTCCTATTTACCTTTGAATCAAGTGTTTGTATTTACTCAAAGTCTTCTGATAATGAAATTTCCCAAACTTCTTGCTTTCCTTTGTCTTTGTTTATCTGACTAATTCATATAATTCAAGTTCGGCCAGGACCCACAATTGTGGACTTCGAAGAGTGCCTAACACCTTCTCTTCGAGATAATTTCGAGCCCTAACCCGATTTATGGTGATGCATACTAGTCAAACCTGAGTCATATGCAAATAGGTACCCTAATGCAACTTAAACTGTTAGGTGGCGACTCTCCTCTTTTAATACTTCCTTAAAAGAGTTGTCACATGTCGAAATCCGATTTCGCGAGAAAAAGGGGCGCGTTAGTCGCTTCAAGGGTCATGGTTGGCGTAACTGATATAGGATGATGTCATGTCCATGCGTGTCATCATTGCGCATCTTCCTGATGCAATGTATCATTTCCGGTGCCTTTGTTGCTTCAGTTTTGGTGTCACTGACGGTTCCTTGCATCGATTTGGGCACCACCATACCGTATAAATAGAGGATGGGGTTTTCGTAAGCGAAACTTTAGCACTTCATATTCATTTTCACTTTACTTATTCTTCAGCTTCTTCCTTGTCTCCGATTCTCTTTTGCTCTTTTAGCTTCAGCTTCTGATTTCTTCTCCCGTCGATACTCTCTCTATCCGGCTCCACTGTATACGTTTTGCTACAAAAAATGACAAACTCTCCTCATACTTCTGACATGGTCTCTGATGCCAACCCATTGTCGGGCCCATGCCTTCCGGCGACGATGAACCCACGGTTGCGGAAGACGAAAGAATCCCCACCGTGGAGAAGGTGGTTCCTCGGAACCCGTCGATCATAAATGACTTCCCCAAAGAGCCCACCCCTGCTCCTACGCAAGTTCTATCTGATATAGGTCCGTAACAAATATCCTCCCTCTGGTCTAAATTTCGTATCCCTGCTAGCGTCGATATTGTTCCGGCGGGGAACGATGTGATACAGGTCCACCGGCCTGGGTATTGCGCTTTTTACTCTTACCCATTTTTGGCGGGTTACTCTCTTCCTTTCCCTCCACTAGCTGAGGAGTTATGTCACTTCTACCGCGTCTGTCGGACGCATCTTTCCCCTTATTTATATAAAATCTTTCTGATGTTGGCGAAGTTTGCGGAGTTGGCCGGCTGCGAGGTCTCCATCCGTCATCTGCTGCACCTCTTCTCGCCTAGTCTTTACAGAGGCACACTGATTTATCTTCGCCATGTAGGAATAAAGGATTTGTGGCCGGGATGGATGACAAAGTGAACCATCGGTTCTGGTGCAACTACTTCTTTGTCAAAACCGAGCACGTAATGGAGGACCCAGCCGGTTCCCCGAGCAGTGGATTTTCAACCGTAGGGGTCTTTTCTCATATGTAATATGTTCTGTTTATCCCTTTCTTCTTGTTTTTGACTCGCTCATGTCTTTCCTCTTTCAACTGAGAGGCGTCCACCTTCCCTGGTTTTTGACATTGAAGACTGGGTGACTCGCGTCTTACCTCATACTGTGGGAATTCGCGGCTGGGCGTCCTTTAACAAGAGGTTCGGGCCCAAGCCTTCGACTAGTAAGTCTGATTCTCAGTTTCACGACCCTTTCGTCTTCGTTATAACTCATCGCCATCTGTTGTCATTTTTTAACATGGTTTCCTTTTTGTGCTAGATCGGCGAGCTTCCAAGAAGGCAAAGGCTCCGGTGCCCGCATTCCGCTAGGCAGTTGCTTCGGCTGGAATACAGTTTGATCGGTTCCAACCTTACACCACTATATAGTAGCGAGGAGTGGTCGATGCAATTTTACCCGATTAGGTCGGGATCGATTTCCACAGGGAGTTAATTTCATTTGGAGTTGGGTTTCTAACTAATCTAGTTGTGCGCGTTGTTTCTAATTAAACTTCTAACCATAGTTGGGATTGATTCTATTCTAAGTTCGATACTATTGAATGCTAAAGAGTAATCTAAGTACAATATTTTTGTGAGAGTTTTTCAAGTGATAAAAGGCACTAGGGAAGTGACTTCCACCTAGGTGACTATCTAATGAGATCAAGAATCTAGGACAAGCTTGTTGTAATTGGGGTCGTGATATAACCTTCACATAAATACTCACTCTATACCTCTCGGTAGTTTGAGTGGCTTTGCTCGATTTGGCTTTCTCAATCCCAAATGGGTGTTCATGCAACACAAGTGAAATTGGCTTAAGTCGGGTATTACTATCTCTAGGTTTAACCCTTTATTGGCATAGTCCTAGGACACAATCAACTCAGACTTTATTTCACTCAAAAAATACAAGTGAAATACTACAAGAGAGAAAGGCGACTCAAATGTCTTAGGAGATAAGAAGGCAAGTGAGAAATATCTCAAATGAATAAAACCCTCGCTATTTATATAAGGGAAATAGCCTTAATAATGTCATGCATGACATTACATAAAGTGTGATCATGCAATGTAAATGCATGAAAAAAATACATCTACCAATTTCTTCCTAAAAGGAGGCTTTCAAATGTTCACACTAGTTCACATTAATCTTGTCAAATTTAACAACTTCAACCTTTAAAGTAAATCAAGATTAAAAGGCAGTCCGGTGCACAACACTGGCGAAGCCAGGAATTATATCTAGGGTGTTCAAACTTAGAAGTAGTAAAACAAATCTCCGATAAAGGGTGTTCAGTATATGTTATATACCACTAAAATCTAATATTTTACCTATATATACCGTGTAAATTTTCGATGAAGGGTGGTAAGTTGACCCCACCCTTGGGGCTACGTAGCTTCGCCCCTGGTGCACAAAGCATCCCGCGTTCACGCACAAAGCATTATGCGTTCATGCAGGGTCCGGCGAAGGGCCACAACCCAAGGGTTGTGATATAGGCACCCTACCCTAATACAAGTATCAGTGGCAAGTATTAGTGGCTGATTCCACGACTTGGTGTTGTGGGAAAAGGATGCTTAAGGATGTACAATGACATCCCAGGTTTGCCGGATCACAAGATCTTCGGCCCTGGCATAACATACAGAGTTATTATGAGGCATAGTAATTGTTTGAGTTCTGATGCTGATGCAAGACTTGATCCGTGTGGTGTAGCAATAAGGATCTAATCAAATGAAAAGCTGGAGTTCAATCCATTTCTCAAGTGTCATGAAGTGGATGTCATTCGAGCAACATCGTGCAATCAGAGCACGTTTACAGACCATAGACGTTCAGTCGTTTATGACATATCTCAGCATTTGAGAAACAGAAAGCCTCTCCAAATATCTTGGAGTATCTTCTTGGATCAATCTGATGTGAAAATGAACTTCACAGGCTGTCCCTTTGCAGCAACATTGGAGAAAAAGGATACAACCAAAGTCACACTAGCAAGAACACTAGGGGAGAAAGTAAAAAATAGCCACATTTACGAATGGTCATTCAAAATAGCCACAGTTTCAAAAGTAATCGAAATTTAGCCACTTTTCATGTAGTGATAAATCAGAAGGAAAACAGTGTTCAAAATACGGAAAATACTCCAGCATAATATATTGGAGTTCCAGCAAAATATACTTGAATACTGGAGTTCCAACAAAGTATACCGGTCCAGCATAGTATGCTGGAAGTTTATACATAGGTGCTCGAATCTCCAGTATATTATGCTGGAACTTTCTGCGTATTGGAGTTCCAACATAATATGTTGGGTGTTCATACATGGGCGCACCGTATATTATGCTGGACCGGTCTCTGTTGCAGCAAAATAGTGGTTATTTTTCAATGACTTGGCAAATGCTAGCTATTTTTAATGACCAATTCGAAAACTGGCTAGCCCGTACCATTTTTACGAACACAGGTAGCCTGCAATGTTTATTTCTAACTGTTGATCTTTTAGCCTTTCTATTACTGCATTAGGAAATACTAGTTAAGTAGCAACAATATCATATTCTATAGGTTCATACTTTTCAACAAAATCTTGTTTTGTTTTTTAAGCAAATATAAGCTTATATTCTTCCTTGCTATAAAGCTAATCAAGTTCATACATGTAAAGAAAATGTACTGAAGATTAGTGTTATGTATTCTGAAATTGCTTATATATATAATCATCAGTTTAAACTCCAATACTCCAGTTGGGAATGCCCTTAGTGATAGACAAGAAAAAAGATCACTTTCAATTTACTAGATATTTTCTTTTATTCTTGTTATAGGCAGAGATTAGTCAATTACACAATCAAATATTCCAACATATTAGAATGTTCAATCATGACAATAGAGATAGGGCCATAAAGTTGATTGACTAGTTATTTCCATCTTACTAGACTGTGGAATTGACCTAGTCAATAGTCTAAAATCTGTTTCTTTTAAAAAGGAAAAAGTTAAAAATGCACTAAAAATATAACTCCTTTCTTGAATCACGACAATTGTTGTGGTTTTAATCTTTGAGCAACGGTAAAGTTGTTCATGTGACTTATAGGTTAGGGGTTCGAGTCGTTGAAACATTTATTAATGCTTGTATTATGGTATACTGTCTATATCACATCAGTGGGATACGGCCTTTTCCCGGACCTTGCATGAATACATAATGCTTTGTGCATGAGGCTGTTTTTTCTTTCTTGTAGCAAGGAGTTCAACTGAAACCACCTTCGTCAAAAAATTATATTAGAGTAAAATTAATTTTCATTGTAAACTTTTTTTTATATAATAACAGATTCTAGTATAATGACAAATAACTTCAAAAATGAATTCAGGCCACAGGTTTTAATCTAACTGTGACACTTTTGATATTTTCTAAATGAAGACCGCCTTTCAAGACTTCAATTAGACTGCAACTAATAGAAATGACACAAACATTAACTTACCAGGCAAAGTAGAAGTTGACTCTGAAGTCTTTGTAGTTGATCCCAAAACTCACACTACAAATTAACAAAAATAAATAGCCCCATTATTATTCTTCTGTATAAAGTAATGTTCTTGATTTGTATAACATATCATAAGTTTTCTTGCAATGGTTTCTTCCTTTTTTTATCTTGTATTGTTTCTGTTTCTCTTTCCACTACACAATTTAGCTCAAAATAATGGTAGAGTAGCTACTACCACTTCTCTTACTGCAACAGATGAAACCACCCCATGGTTTTCACCATCTGGTGATTTTGCATTTGGGTTCCAAAAACTTCAAGATAAAGATCAGTTCTTGCTTTGTATATGGTATGCAAAAATACAGGAAAAAACCATAGTGTGGCATGCAAATATCAGTAATCCAGTGCCACGTGGATCAAGATTACAGCTTGATTCTCAAAATGGTCTCATACTTGGTGACACACAAGGCAATACAATTTGGAGAACTGATTTGGTTATTGGTAATATTGACCATGGATTTATGAATGATACTGGAAATTTTGTTATTATGGGAAATGATTCTACTGATCCATTGTGGGAAAGTTTTGGAAATCCAACTGACACTTTGTTGCCAAGTCAAACACTGGAAAGAGGAAGGTTCCTTGTTTCTCAAAGATCAGAAGCTAATTTCTCTCAAGGTATTGCTTCGGTTTTCTGATCCGTGTGCTTGTTGTTGCCCTTCCTTTTATCTTTTCTGAGTCGAGGGTCTCCCGAAAATAGCCTCTCTGCCTTCTTGAAGGTAGAGGTAAGGACTGCGTACACTCTACCTACTGAGTTTGTTGTTGTTGTTGTTGTTGTTGAGGGTCTATAGGAAATAGCCTCTCTACCTCCACAAGATAGGGGTAAAGTCTGCGTACTACACTCTCCAGACCCCACTTGTGGGAATACACTGAATATATTGTTGTTGTATTGTTGAATTGTGTGAGTGACTCATTTTAATTGCTTAATTATATTATGTCTCAATATGGTATATGTATTACGAGAATCATCATGACTAATTGGTTAGTTTTTTACTGGCTGCCAGTCTATTGCAATCCTCTTCCTTTATCCGAGCTTGAGACAGGTGGAGTTAGGAATATGTTTTAGTCATGTGAGTATATTTACTTTAGATCCTTTGCTTTTTGGGATAATTCATAAAATCCTCCGGGACCTATGGCCATATTACCAACTACCAGTGTTTTAAAAGGCATTTTCGGGGCGAGACCTGCACACCAAAAACGCCCCGAGGCGATGGTGTGAGACGGAAGTCTCAAGAGGCGTACGCACAACAATTCGGGGCATACTACCGGGCGTCCGGGGCGCGTTTTTTAGTGAGGCGTAAGACCCAAAGGTTTTTTCAAATTAAAACAAAATTTGTTGAATAAGTCCTTCATATTATACCCAAATTCTCAAAATTCAGCTTGGTAATTACTTAAAAGTTTTAAAAAGGAACTGAAATGTATTAAATTTTAAAGTCAAGACCATTTTTATTGATTGCAGCCTCAACTCATGGTCTTTCCTAATTCTTTATCTTGTCCGCTAGTCTGTTAATATCTCTTAAAAGCAACGATTTTTTTTTTTTTTTTTTTTTTTTTTTTTTTTTACAAATACAAAGAGAACTCCAATCTCCTTCATAACAGTAAGTTCGAAGTTCAAATTGCAGGTTAGTCATCCTTTTTGTTCCTCCATGTAGAAAACTTTATTCTTTTCGATTCAAGTTACTTGAGCTTCTGAGTAGCGTATAATAGATTGTTTTGACTGTATTTTTGTGGGGATGAAGCACATCACACACACACACACACACACACACACACACATATATATATATATATATATATATATATATATCACATATTTATAGTTTTCTTTAGTTTTTATGCAATTTTACCTGATTATAGATATTTACTTAATTATAGTATTTTATAAAATATTGAAAGTTAAATACCTATGGGGCTTACGCCCCGTGCCTCGAGGCTTACGCCTCGCTGAGACATATGTAAAACGTCTCGCCTTACGCCCACGCCTTTTAAAACACTGTCAACTACACCTTTTCTTTTCGGGGGTCCTATTACCCCGACTAAATTATTTAAAAGTAAAATTATTTGCCCCTTCAAAAGCTACAATCAGATGCATGCAAAGGGTGAAATACCTTCTTCCTTATTTTGCCTATTTGCAGACCTCATTACCATATCCGGCCAAAAGGCAAAAGCCTCATTTGATGGGTTTTATATAATACTTGTTTGATATTGTCACATCTGGCCGGAGAATGGAACTCCGACGACGACCTTTGCTCCGGCGAAACTCCATTGTTGTTGACCGTTTTGACTGTTCGCTCTTACTGAATCATGCTCGTCACTCCCTCTAGTTGTAGCTCTGTTTCTGTTATTAAACATATCTGCTTTTGATTTCTGGGTTGATTTTGCGTTGTATTGAATTTTCGCTCCGGCATTTCGCCGTTGAAACGATGTCCCCCTTGTTCATGAGAGAAGAGGTTTAGAAGACAAAGGAGACTAATTAATAAAATGTAATTAATTATGTAATGTCCAATCAAAATGGGGCACTTGTACCTCTTAATCAATTTTAAAATTATTTTTGTAACTTCCACTTGCCCTTAAGAGCGTGTGCACACTCTCTATGCCACGTCAGCACTTAGGGTGGTGTTTATTACACTTTAAAATAGTTCAGAAGGGTAATAGGACCCCTGAAAAAAAGGTGTGTAGTTGGTAATATGGTCATAGGTCGGAGAGGATTTTATGCATTATCCCATGCTTTTTAGGAGTATCTTAGCCCTATTTGAGATTTTCATGCCACTAGAGAATATAGAGTTCTAGTACTTTTCGTTTATAATGGCCTGAGATGAAATTTAAATGAAGAACATGGCCAGTGAGGATTGATATAGCCGACTCTACTTGTTTGAGATAGAGGCGTAGTTATAGTTGTATGTCTCAACTCTCAACGCGCCCCTCATGTCTGGGCCTGATTCCCCCCCCC
>ML257045.1:86463-138315 GCA_005239495.1 Nicotiana undulata | reverse complement strand
GTTGCACAATAGGTGCCATACCCGGCCGACTATAGCGCGGCTCGATAGAGTAAAATAGATACACACATATATATATATATATATATATATATATATATATAATGCATCTAGGACTCATTGGAATCATGTCTTGAACATTTCGGAGTGACGTAAGGTCGATATTCTCCGTACACATCATTAGGGCTAACTCTTCATCGAGAATCTTATAAGAATCAGGAAGTACCAACAACATTGAGAATAAGAATAAGAGAAGCAACCTCAACATCAATTGTTCCATAAGAAGGGAAACAATATAAGTACTGCTAGCTTCTAAGAGTAGAGTATCTTTGGAAGCTCGTTCATTGCATTACGTACAATCAGAGTCGTGCAAAAGAAGGAAAGGGATAGCCTCACATACCTTGTATATACTGTCCCAACCTCAAGATACTCAAATTTCACAACTCCTTAATCTACAATAAGAGAAATGACACTATCGTTATCGTTTAAGCGTCATAACTATTATGATTGAGCACAACCTATTTTACGATAAAACGGACATGACCTCCCCTATTTATATGACTTCACACTAGTCAAAAAAATCACCTAACAGCCCAAACAACATCAATAATAATCATATTGAGCCTCCCAAAACAGTCCACACCAACCTAATCACCTCACACATAAGACGACCACCGTAGTCGTGTCAAACGACCCGAAAATGTTACAACGAACGACCAGCTCACAACCCTACATCTATATGGTATTTATCCACACCCTTCCTCCTTCAAAACTCCACAAAACAGTAGCAAAACACGCAGCCCAATAGCAACACAAAACAGCCCGCTACAAGTCAAATAACTCGAACTCACTGCTTCCTATCACCGTCCCGTGAGTTCTGACTATTAGGGAACACATTTATCAACTTTCCTTGATATTTAAGCACTTAAATACAGATATTAGACGTTTCTTAACTATGAAGTAACTTCCAAAACTCTAACTACAAAGAAAAAGAAGAGGCGGTATAATGACACTTACGTTGTAGGGATCATTTTGATGTTATTGCTTCTCGATTTCATGCCTGGGATGATAGTCTTCTTTGAAAACCTATTAGAAAGCTTGAGGTTATGTTTATGGGTGCTCTCTAGTCTTTTTATACTTAATAATGAAGAGAAAGTCCACCAAATGTTTATATATATCAAGTTTGGAAAAGGTAAAAGAGGTGCTAGCTTGGCACCCTAGGATTGGTCCATCTTCCGACGCTTATATATTTTTATGTTGATGTCGTATGAACGAACGGTTAACAGAGTTACAAACTAAATTCCGAGACCTTCAATTTGGTATATAATATGTCCCAATAAGACCTCATATATTACATGAAATGTATTTCTCAAAAAGCTCTAGTGATCCACCTACTTGTCACTTATGATGTCTGCGCAGTCTCACGAAAGTGCAAATATCTCTCTACTCCTATGTTGTATCGATGAACGGTTTAATGAGTTGGAAACTAGACTCATAGATATTTAGTTTTGTAGGTAGATAATCCACTAATTCCAAGTATATCGGGAGAAAATCTCATTTACATTTGACCTAATGTTAAGCACATTATGAGTGTAACTTGTGAAGACCTTTGCCAACTTTTGTTCCACCACTTTCTTGACTTCAAAACGTAGCACACGACTATCATATGACAAATTTATCTAATAGCATAACCTCCATATAATTTAATTAACCATATTCTCACCCTAAAGTACATGTTATAACATTCCAAACTCGTTAGTTGGTTTAGCTTCTAAGCTTTCCAACCCTCTTGGTACTCGTTATTCATGATCTTAAATTTTTGTAACCTCCAATGTAATATGATTAACTTACTTTATATTCCATCAAATATAATCTTATTTCTGAGCTTACATCAATTGACTTACGATGTACTAACACGTACGAAAACATGGGGTGGATTTTGAGGTAAGTAATGTCTTGAAATCCTGTCCTGAGGGTATGAAACCCCGGACTATGCACCCTTCACGGGTTTTGAAAATGCAAAGGTGGAAACTTTGGAGATATACTCCCTACTTGGGCAACTATTGAGTTGCGAAGCCGATTTCTAAGCTTATGCTTAATTATTATTTATGTGTTATGATATGTTTTGGGTTGTAAGCCGTGTTTGGGGCCTAGTGCCGATATGTTTACCCCTTGGGGGACTATTTTACTGTGTTTCCTCACTTTATATGTTGTGAATTACACTCAGTCTTTTCCTGATAAATGGTTTTGACACTCAGAGTATTTTGATACTATTTATTGAAAAATGAAACACTATTTTGGGTCGAGAACCCGGTTTGTTTATGCCTAAGGGCTAATTGAAAGTGTCTGACTGAGTGATGTGAGGACGCTTCCAGGCCTTATGAGTGATGTGAGGAGGCTTCCAGGATTTATGGGTGATGTGAGGAGGCTTCCAGGCCTTACGAGTGATGTGAGGAGGCTTCCAGGCCTTATGAGTGAGGTGAGGAGGCTTTCAGGCCTCATGAGAGAGATGAGAAGGCTTCCTGGCCTTATGTTATTATTGCGCTTGGGCTGTAGGAGACCCTCCGGAGTCTGTAACACCCCCCCAGTGAACGCCGGTACCGATTGAGTGATGATGATTGCCCGCGAGGCTGATACTGAGTGATGATTGATACTGAGTGATTGAGGGAATGCCTGAGGGAATCCGTTATGAGAAATGACTTTGGCCCGAGGGGCACTTTTATGATGATATTACTATGTTTTCAAACTGGTTTTACTGAGGATTTCACTGAGATATATTGATATTTACTTATTTTTCAAAGGATTTCTGGAAAACTTATTTTGAACTTATTATTTGCTAAATACTACCTGGTGACTTGATGCTTTACTGGTTGTTGCGAATGGTGTATCTGTTTGCGTGCTTTTTATTTCTCAGACTGTGATTTCTTTTCATTACTACTGAGTTGGCGTACTCATAAAAACTCCATGTGCCTCTGTGCACAAATCCATGTACGAGCTTGCAACAGTAGCTGACGCAGGTTCATTAGCAGCAGTCACGAGATTTCGAGGTAGCTGTCCAGCGTCCACAACTTCTCCACTTCCCTTCCTTATTATGTTTTAGCAATTCATTCAAAGACATATATTATAATATATTTAGCAGAGTTAGACTTATTTATTCTTAGATGCTCATGACTATTGACTCCAGTTCTGGGAGGTTGTTTAGATTTCTATTGGGGCGCTAAGACTTATAGAAACTATTTCTTTATTATGATTGTTGTTTATTATTGCATTGTGAACTGTTAGAAGAAGAACAAAAGCGTAGTAAAGTGATGGTCGTCTAGCCTAGTTCCACGATAGGCTCCATCACAGTCTGTTAGGAATTGGGGTCGTGACAACAAGCATCAGAACCGACTCGGCATTGGCCCAAGTGTCCTCTACCGCATATGGCACACTGGAGCGAAAATGGCCATGTCTTCCCTGAACCTCGATGTCGCTGCAAACCTGACAGCTGGGAGATTTCACCTGGTCCTGACTGAGTATTACGGTCATACCTGCAGCCCTGTAGCTGAGGTGGTGAAGGTCTAGGTGGTCGTTTGAAGTACTAGGGCATGTAAGTACCCTGAGACTGCTCGTGAGACCTGGCAAATGTCATCCTCTTACGCTGCCCTAACTCAGTTCTCTCCGTACCCTACTGCTGCCGACGCCTACCCCTTTCTATATTCTGGGCAAATTCCTGAATTCGGGAGATATAAAAACTATTCTGCAATGCAGCGGTGGCACATGCCTCAGTCAACTCTGGGGCCAACCCTGCTATAAATATTTTGATCCTGTCCCGCATAGTTACAACTATGGATGGTGCATATCTGGCCAATGAGTTAAAATGGAGACTATACTCTCGAACACTCATATTGCCCTGCTCGAGAGCTAAAAATGATCGAATTGGGCCTGTCAGATTTCTTGCGGTAAGTATTGGTCAAAGAAGGCATCTAAAAATCCTTCCAAATAGAAGGAGGTGCATCACGTCCCCTGGACCTTTCCCATCCCTCATACCAAAAGATTGCTATATCTCGAAGCCAAAAAGCTTTAGCTCAATTGCCTTTTTCTCTATGGAATGCATAACTCGAAGGATCATATGAAGTGGATCTATGAAATCTTGTGCGTCCTTCCTCTGATCTGTCCCCATGAACTCTGGGGGACTCAAAGCAATAAAATCTCGGACCTTGAACTCTTAGATCCCTCAGAAGGTCCTGCACTAACGGATGCCATAGCATGTTGCTGCGTAGCTACCAACTGTGCCAACAAATGCATCGCACTCCTCAAGTCCTGATCTGATGGAAGCGGAGGGGAACTTCTTGTGCGGTCTCCCTAGGAATCTCCTCAAGTGGTGGAGGAGTCGATAATGGCTGAGTAGGGGTCTCTTCCTAGGCCTCTGATAAGGCCCCATCTACTGGGGGTACCCTGCTAGTCCCGTCACCTACTGCAGTTTCTCTCCTCTAGCTAGCCGTACTCTTCCTAGTTACCATCATCTTTGCATACAAACACCAACACGTACGTTAAGTTAAATTAACTATAACTCAGTGTTACAACATGATTTAGATTTGAAAGAAGGGTAACCAACTCCTAAATGCCTTGTAGTCCCTTGCTGATATAATGTGGTGCACCACACATCTATAAACAAGACCCTACTAGACACGGCTTGTAGACTCCCTAGGACAGAGGAATTCTCTGATACCAGTTTTGTCACGCCCCGAGCCTGAGGGCGAGACCGGCATCTGGTGCCTCATCTATCCTTGCGTACCAACTTGTGACTCAGGAATTCTGGACATATAATGTCATACTTTGGCAAGGGGCCACATTGCCAGACAACTTGTGAAGAAAAATATAAAACTAAATAGAGACTAACACTGACTAAATGTCAACATAAGGCTGGGCTGGCAAGGGTGTCATAACGACTATAACTAACAAACCAACAAAATATACGTAAAGGGCCTACAAGCCCAACATACTGCACTAACTGACAAGATATGTCTACAAGCCTCTACTAATAGATGTACTGTGATCGGAACAGGGCCCCGATATACCTATAAACTATTTACATATATACACAAGATGTACACAATACTTCTAGACCCGGCAACTCCGAAGGATGGGGATCTTCCCGATAAAGCTGAACTCGGACAACATCCACTGAAGAGGTCTACCTGTCTGTCTTTCTGAACCTACACGCATGAAATGCAGTGCCACCAGAAAGGGATGTCAGTACGAAATAATGTACCGAGTATGTAAGGAAGTATACAGAATGCTGAAATTGAACTGATTATCTGAACATATGCTTACCTGCTGATACTGGCTCAATTCTCTAAATATAATACGTAAAATAGTTGTCCGACCCTATAAGGCTCGATATATATATATATATATATATATATATATATATATATATATATATATATATATATATATAATGGCTCTGCCGTAGTAGGATCGCTCATAAGCGCCCGACCATACTAGGCATTATATCCAGCCAACTAGGCTCACTCATAGGTGCTCGGCCATAGTAGGCTCGGTATATAACTTACCATCATATTTGAGGTTGCCCAATAGGGGCCTGTCCATCGATTATATCTTGATGGTATGAAAATATTGTAATACTGTATATATAGACTCTCTTCTTTCTTGATTGAAAAAGTAAATACTAAAATGAATATGAAATCCCGATAAAAAGAGTATTGTAACTTGCGAGACTAGCAAAATATACTCAAATTCCGCGATATGAATTTTTCTTTATGCCTCGTTATCAAAGTCGTGTAATTACGAGATCATGCGAATTGAAGGAAGAGCTTAGACTTAACATACCTAGAGTAAGGAAAAATTCGTATAATATTCTTGAAAAAAGTTGCACCGTACTCCTTTAGAACCGCAAAAACTTTCGTTGCTAATGTGCTAATAATTCTTTTTAGAATTGTTTATTTGCAAGAAATTTTTTTGTTGAACACTTTCTGTAGCGTCTGTTGGAGTTGCTTAAACAAGGATGATATATAGAACATCTTACAGAAAGCTTGCTAGACGGAGTGTTCTGTTTTGAAATGGTTGAATTGAGAAAAAATGGTTATAGTCTCTTACTTTTGTTTCTTTATGTTCAATTAAATCCAAAGCTAAATGACTTACACGTACTACACTTGTGATGCCACCTTTTAATTAAGTTCATTAGTCATCTATTTTAAATGGAGTGGCTGCCACATTTAGCCATTATCCTATATATCCATAATTAATTAGGTAATATCCCATTACCTAATAATTAACCAATTACCCACATAATTATGAATTATCTCAACTTACTTAAAATACTACTCATTTTTAATACACCTTATACATCGTGCTATGTTAGTCATATGGTACCTTGTATGGCAATAGTCCATAAATACATGGTATTATAGCTTGGACCGTATTTTATTCTAAATTGCCAAACTTCGACGAAACACATTTTCTTCTATTTGCTAACCTTCTCTCCTTCACGAATTTTACTTATCACGCATTTGAAATAGCATAATGCTTATAATCCCAAAATAACTCAATTCTCAAATTTACGTCGATTAACTTACGATAGAACATTAACGTACGAAAACGCGAGACGTAACCTCTTTCCCCCCTTAGAAATATTCGTCTTCGAATGTTTACTCTTAGATATTTTGGGGAAATTTGCCAGAGTCTCCTCCGTACACTAGACTAAAACCAACTTATACGCAACCAAACAACATGATATACATGCCACACATGGCCACTATTTATATAGCAACATTTGGCTTCACACAACTGTCCATTATAAATTCTGAGAGTAAAAAATGAGAGCTTACCAGATGACCTACTGGCCAGAATAGAGTTGTGCTGAGGTACCCCACCTCGATCCATATCTTTAGTTTCAAATAGGTGAGGGTATTTAGACTTCATTTCTTGCTCAGTTTCCCAAGTCATCTCCTTCACATTCTTGCTTCTCCATAAAACCTTCACGGCGGCTATTTTGTTATTCCGTAGCTTGCGAATTTGTCGGTCTAGTATGGAAACCGGGATTTCCTTGTATGACAAGTTCTCCATAATCTGTACATCATCCGAGGGCACCAGTCGGGTAGGATCTCCAATTCACATCTGTAGCATTGATACGTGAAAAACTGGATGGACAGACTCCAATTCTGAGGGTAATTCTAACTCATATGCTACTTGGCCCACTCTCCGAATGATCCTATAAGACCCAATATACCGTGAGCTAAGCTTGCCTTTCTTGCCAAACCTCATCACGCCCTTCATAGGTGACACCTTTAAGAATACCCAACCATTAACCCCGAACTCTAAGTCTCGTTGCCGCATGTCAGAATATGACTTCTGATGACACTGAGCTGTCAACAATCACTCCCAGATAAGCTTTACATTTTCTATGGCCTGCTGAACCAGGTCTGGTCCATGTAACCGAGATTCTCCAACATCAAACCACCTTATAGGAAATCTGCACTTACGCCCATAATTAGCCTCGTACAGATCCATTTGGATACTGGAGTGGTAACTATTGTTATATGCAAACTCAATAAGAGGTCTATGTTCATCCCAACTTCTTTTAAAATCCAACACATATGCTCATAACATATCCTCGAGCGTCTGAGTTGTGCACTCGGCTTGTCTATTAGTTTGTGGATGAAAAATTGTGCTGAGATTCACCTAATTCCCTAGACCTTTCTGAAATGATCTCCAAAAATGTGTTGTAAACTACACCCCACGGTCAGATATAATAGATATCGGTACTCCGTGTAGTCGCACTATCTCCTTAATATATAAATTTGCATAATCTTCTACTGTATATGTAGATATGACAGGTAGGAAGTGAGTTGATTTCGTGAGCCTATCTACTATTACCCATATGGAATTGAACTTACGATGAGAACGAGGTAAACCCGTGATAAAGTCCATGTTTATCGACTCTCATTTCCATGTCGGGATCTCTATAGTCAGTATTATCCCTCCGGACTTTTGGTGCTCTATCTTCACCTGCTGGCAACTAGGACACTGAGCGACATACTCATCAATGTTCTTCTTCATATTGTTCCATTAAAACACATCCTTAATGTTATGATACATCTTCGTCGACCCAGGATGAATGGAGTACCGCGAATAGTGTGCCTCTGACATAATCTTGTCTCGCAGCCCTGCTATGTTTGGAACACAGAAACGACCCTGTACCTGAGAACCTCATCTCCCTTGAGCACTAACCACGACTTCTTCTGCCACGGAACTCGCTCTCTCAACCTGACCAACTCTGGGTCCTCGTACTGCCTCTCCTTTACTTCAGATATGAGAGATGATATTGTAGTATTTTGGAGTACAACTCCACCATTGCCAGAGTCTACTAATCAAACACTCAAGCAAGCCAATTGATGAATCTATTTAGTTAATTGTCTTTTCTCGGCTTCTATATGTGCTAACCTACCCATAGATTGGCGACTTAAGGCATCAACTACAACATTAGCTTTCCCTGGATGGTAAAGAATGTTAACATCATAATCTTTCAATAACTCAAGCCATCGCCTATGTCGCAAATTCAACTTTTTTGCTTGAAGATATATTGCAGGCTATTATGATATGTGAATATATCAACACGAACACCACATAAATAATGCCGCCATATCTTTAAGTGCATGGACAACCGCAACTAATTTGAGGTCGTGGGTCAGGTAATTATGTTCGTGCTTCCTTAACTGCGTTGAAGAATACACAATTACCCTCCCTTAGACACATCCTAACCCGACACTTGAGGCATCACAATAAATGGCATAACCATTTGGACCCTCTGGAAGTGCTAGAACTGGTGCTGAAGTCAACCTGTTTTTAAGCTCCTGGAAACTCTGCTCACAAGCCTCTGTCCACTGAAACTTAGTTGCTTTCTGCGTCAACCTCGTTAACGATGCTGAAAGAGAAGAAAAACCCTCTACGAACCTCCGGTAGTATCCTGTTAATCCTAGAAAGCTATGAATCTCTGTCAGAGTTGTAGGTCTAGGCCAAGATTTCACAACCTCAATCTTTTGAAGGTCTACCTTTATACCTCCATCGGATACAATGTGCCCCGGTAATGCTACGGACTTCAACCAGAACTCACATTTAGAAAACTTAGCATAAAATATATTATCACGGAGGGTGTGGAGTACCGCTCGCAGGTGGTCCATATGCTCATCCTCTGAACGTGAATAAAATAGAATATAATCAATAAAAACTATCACGCATAGATCTAAATATGGCCGGAATAGGATGTTTATCAAGTCCATAAATATGGTAGGTGCATTCGTCAACCCGAAAGACATGAAAAAGAACTCGAAGTGGCCATAGAGGGTTTTAAAGTCTTTCTTAGGAATATCTTTCTCCTGAACTCTGACCTGGTGGTATCCCGACATCAAACTATCTTTGAAAAGCATCTAGCCCCCTACAATTGGTCAATATGTCATCAATCCTTGGAAGTGGATACTTATTATTGATAGTTACCATGTCCAACTGCCTATAATCGATACACATCCTCAACGAGCCGTCTTTCTTCCGCACAAACAGTACTTGTGCACCCAAGGTGAAGTATTAGGCCAGATGAACCCTTTCTCCAGCAAATATTTTAACAGCTCCTTCAACTCCTTCAATTCGGCAGATGTCATTCTATACAGAGGAATGGATATTGGTTAAGTTCCTAGAAGCAAATCGATGCCAAAATCAATCTCTCGCTCTGGGGGAATACATTGAAGTTCATATGGAAATACATCTACGTACTCTTTTACTACTGGAATAGATTGAAGTGTAGGTATCTCAGTATCTATATCTCTAACTCGCACAATATGGTAAATGCACCCTTTTGCGATCATTTTTCTCGCCTTCAGAAAGGAAATAAACATACATCTGGGTGTCGCTGTATAACCTACCCACTCGAGGACTGGCTTACCCGAAAAATAAAATCTAGCTATCTTTGATCAATAATCAACTGTGGCATAGCAAGCTGCCAACCAGTCCATGCCCGTGATAGCATCAAAATACAACATCTCTAGCTCAACTAGGTCGGCTGAGGTCTGACGACCACAAACTGACACCGTACAACCTCGATAAACGTGTCTAGCGATAATCAATTCTCCGATCAGTCTAGATACCGCAAAACGATCACTTAGTTTTTCAGGCACTATACCAAACTTTCCTGCGATAAATGGGGTAATACATGATAAAGTAGATCCTAGGTCTATCAAGACATAAGCATCGTGAGAGCAAATGGTTAACATACCCATCACAACGTCTGGTGAGGATTCCTGGTCCTGTCGACTTCTAACATATAGCTACGCTTTTGGTTACCACCGGAACTAAAGCCTCTATCTCTGCCTTGACCTCTACCAGCCAAAGACTGAGACTCATGCCCTAAAGGTTGCACGGACATAGACGATCCTGTTGCTGAATTCGTTGGTTGCGCCATACCACTAGAAGCTCTATTTGAGCAATCTCGCATCATATGACCCTAACGTCCCCATGTATAATAAGCATCTAAATCGGTTCGGCATTGGCCCAAGTGTCCTTTACCGTAGATGGCACACCGCGGCTGAAATGTCCATGTCTGCCCCGATCCTCGATGTCGCTGCAAACCTGATGCCTGGGAGCTTTTCACTTGGTCCTGACTGAGTATTGCGGTCATACATGTAACCCTGTAGCTGAGGTGGCGGAGGTCTAGGTGGTCGTTCGAAGTACTAGGGCATGTAACTACCCTAACACTGCTCGTAAGAATTGGCAAATCTCATCCTCTTACGCTTCCATGACTCAGTTCTCTCTGTACGCTGCTGCCGAAGCCTACCCCTTTCTATATTATGGGCAAATGCCTGAATTTGGGAGCTATCCATACTATCCTGCAACACAGCAGTGGCACATGCCTCGATCAACTCTGGGGCCAACCCTTCTATAAATATGTGGATCCTATCCCGCATAGTAGCAACTATCGATGGTGAATATCTGGCCAATGAGTCAAAATGGAGACTATACTCCCAAACACTCATATTGCCCTGCTTGAGGGCTAAAAACTGATCGACTCAAGTCTGTCGGATCTCTCGCGGTATGTAGTCATCATGGAAGGCATCTGAAAAATCCTCCCAAATAGCAGGAGGCGCATCACGTCTCGTGGACTTTTCCCATCCCTCAAACCAAAGGATGGTTATATCTCGTAGACTAAAAGTTGCTAGCTCAACTGCCTATTTCTCCGTGGCTTGCATAACCCGAAGGATCCTGTGAAGCTGATATATGAAATCTTGTTCATCCTCTCTCTGATCTGTCCCCGTGAACTCCGAGGGACTCAAGGCAATAAAATCTCTGACCCTTGAACTCCTAGATCTGTCAGAAGGTCCTGCAGTAGCAGATTCCCTAGCATGTTGCTGCGTAGGTACCAAGTGTGCCAACAAATGCACGCACTCCTCAAGTCCTTATCTGATGGAAGCGGAGGGAGAACTTTATCTGCGGTCTCCATAGGAATCTCCTCAGGTGGCGGAGGTGCCGATAATGGCTGAGTAGGGGTCTCTCCCTGGGCCTCCAATTGGGACCCATCTACTTGGGTACCCTGCTAGTCCCCTCACCTACTGTTGTTTTTCTCCTCTGACTAGCCGTACTATTCCTAGTTACCATCATCTGTGCATACAAACCCAACACGTACACTTAACTCAAATTTCGTATAATTCAGTGCTACAACACGATTTAGATTTGAAAGAAAGGTAACCAACTCCTAAATTCCCTGTAGTCCCCTGCTTATATAACATGGTGCACCACACATCTATAAACAATACCTTACTAGACACGGTTTGTAGACTCCCTAGGACAGAGGAATGATCTGATACCACTTTTGTCACGCCCCGAGCCTGAGGGCGAGACCGGCACCTGGTGCCTCATCTATCCTTGCGTACCAACTTGCGACTCGGGAATTCTAGACATATAATGTAATACTTTGGCCAGGGGCCACATTGCAAGACAACCAATGAAGTAAATTATAAAACTGAATAGAGATTAATGCTAACTAAATGTCAACATAAGGCTAGTCCGGCAAGGCCGTCATAACTACTATAACTGACAAGCCAGCAAAATATACGTAAAGGGCCTACAAGCCCAACATACTGCACTAACTAACAGGATAGGTCTACAAGCCTCTACTGATAGATGTACTGTGATTAGAATAGGTGCCCGGCCTACCCATAACCTATCTACATATATACACAAGATGTACTCAAAACTTCTAGACCCCGCAAATCCGAAGGACGGGGAGCTTACCGATAAAGCTGAACTCAGACAACACCTACTGAAGAGGTCTACTCGTATGTCTGTCTGAACCTACACGCATAAAATTCAGCACTACCAGAAAGGGACGTCAGTATGAAATAATGTATTGAGTATGTAACGCAGTATAAATAAAGCTGAAACTGAACTGATAATCTGCACATATGCTTACCTGCTGATACTGACTCACTTCTCTCAATATAATAAGTAAAATAGCTATATGGCCCTATAAGGCTCGGTATATATATATATATATATATAACTGCTTTGCCATATGAGGCTCGCTCATAGGCGCTTGGCCACAGTAGGCTCGGTATATAACTTACCATCTGATCAGAGGTTGCCCAATAGGGGCCTGCCCATCGATTATATCTCTATGGTATGAAATTAATGTAATACTGTATATATAAGCTCTCTTCTCTCTTGACTGGAAAAGGAAATACTCCAATGAATTTGATGTCCCGATAAAAAGAATATTGTAACTTACGAGACTAGCAAAATATACGTAAATTCCGGGATATGAATTTTTCTTTATTCCTCGTTATCAAAGTCGTGTAATTAGGAGATCATGCAAAATGAAGTAAGAGCTTAGCCTTAACATACCAAGAGTAAGGAAAATCCGTATAATATTCTTGGAAAAAGTTGCACCGTACTCCTTTAGAATTGCAGGAACTTTCGTTGCGAAGGTGCTAATAATTCTTGTTAGAATTGTTTTGTTGCTAAGAAACTTTTTTGTTGAACACTTGTTGTAGCGTCTGTTGGAGTTTCTTAAATTAGGATGATATTATAAAACTTCTTACAGAAATCTTGCGAGATGGAGTGTTCTATTTTGAAATGGTTGAATTGAGAAAAAATGGTTACAAGGTCTCTTACTTTTGTTTCTTTAAGTTCAATGAAATCCAATGCTAAATGACTTACACGTACTACACTTGTGATTCCACCTTTCAATTAAGGTCATTAGTCATCTATTTTAAATCGAATGGCTGCCATATTTAGCCATTATCCTATATATCCATAATTATTAGGTAATATCTCATTACCCAATAATTAACCAATTACCCACATAATTAAGAATCATATCAACTTACTTAAAATACTACTAATTTTTATTACACCTTACACATCTTACTATAGTGGTCATATGGTACCTTGTATGGCACTAGTCCATAAATAAAAGGTATTATAGCTTGGACCGTATTTTATTCCAAATTGCCAAACTTCGACGAAACTCATTTTCTTCTATTTGCTTACCTTCTCTCCTTCACGAATTTTACTCATCACGTATTTGAAATAGCATAATGCTTATAATCCTAAAGTAACTCCATTCTCAAACTTACATCGATTAACTTACGATGGAACATTAACGTACAAAAATGCGAACGTTACACGACGATATCCATTACCCATTTCATGAATGGCCATGAGGATAGGACCGAATGGAGTTGTTCACCGGGCTAATGGATCATCGGTGCGAACCTTTAGAGTTTATCACACCTTCGAATGAACTCCTTAGTATCTTTTTCCATGCTATCCTAGTAATATCCAGCTCTAATTACCTTGCGAACCAAAGAGTCGGCGCCAGAGTGGTTTCCACAAGTGCCTTCGTGGATTTCTTGCAACACATAATCGGTGTCTCCCGTTCCTAAGAATATTTCCAGCCGTCCGTCGAAGGTTCTTCTGTATAATGTTCCATTTTCATCGAGCGAGAATCGAGCTGCTTTGGCTCGTAGGACTCTCGACTCCTTTGAGTCCGAGGGGAGCTTTTCGTGCTTCAAGTATTCGACGTACTTAATCCTCCAATCCCACGTCAAACTTGTTGAATTAATTTTCGCATGACCTTCTTCGACCACAGACCTCGACAATTGGACGACAGTCCCCAGGATAATTTCATCTTCTTCGACCGACAACCCCAAGTTCGCAAGTGCATCGACCTCACTGTTCTATTCTTAAGGTTCGTGGTCCAGTGTTCATTCCTTGAAGCGGTGCAATGTCACTTGAAGTTTGTCTAAGTACCTTTGAATTCTATCTTCTCGGACTTCGAAGCTTCCGTTTACTTGGTTTACTACCAAAAGAGAGTCACACTTGGCCTCAATGACCTCTTCTCCCAGGACCTTGGCCAGTTCGAGACCTACAATCATGGCCTCATACTCGTCCTCATTGTTAGTGAGTTTAGAAGTTTTGATAGATAGGGCAAGTAGCGTATCGGGTGGAATTGCCCCCTAGAATGTCATTAGTGCATCCAGTGTTTCATGTGTCCATGTTAAAGAAGGTAATTGGGGATCCAGTTGCCATCGTGCCAGTTGTGACCATTGAAATTAATGAGGAATTATCATATAAAGAGGTTCCGGTTGCTATTCTTGATAGGCAAGTTCGTAGATTAAGAAATAAAGAAATTGCTTCTATTAAAGTGTTATGGCGAAGTCAGCAAGTCGAGGAAGCCACGTGGGAAGCGAAAAGTGAAATGAAAGAAAAATATCCTCATTTGTTTAAATAAGTCTAGTAGTGGTCGCGAGAACTTCCATCTCCAAGCAATTGCACCTTTGTGTCTAATTTTGTGCAAGAACACTTCACTCTCCTAATTTCCTTACTATTGAAACATCTCAAGTTGTGCCATATCTGTGTATGTTGTGATTATTTGGGAAATGTGAAACTCCTTGAAGTAAGATAAATTATGAGCAATTCATGTGATAGCTAAATGGTATGCAAGTCGTGGTGTTAACTGAATTATGTATGAGCATGTTGAAGTGATTGAATTATACACACTTTGATGAGATAACTGAATTATGTGCAAGTTGTTGGAGTAATTGAAAATGTGTGAAATTGGTTAACAATATGTTTCGGGGGCTCTCTGATAGGTAAATAGGCCTAATTACAAAGCAAACTCTTGCAAAATTTTCAGAAAATATCGGAGTTAGTGAAAATTTGGGGGTTTGCATATCGTGTTGTCAAAATGAATCCCCGATCCTCATTTGAGGACGAATGATTTTAAGTGGGGGAGGATGTAAAGACCCGTAAAAATTTCATATCTAAAATAATGCCCGAATAGGTCCATGTGTTGTTATAACTGTAGAAATTCTTAAAAATGGACCTTTTTGAAGTAAAAATTACCCTGGGACTTAAAACATAAAATTTTCTAGAATTGTGTTGTTATGCGATCGCATAACAGGTATGCGTACATCATAGAGGTCGCATACATGGGCAGCCTTCTGTCTAATTTGAGGACAGCTATGCGGCCCAAGATGCGATCGCATTTTGGGAATGCGAACCGCATAGCTGTCGCATTCTTGCACCTCTATTTTTGCGGAGGAGGTTATGCGATGTACTATGCGATCGCATAACAGGTATACGGACCGCATAGTGGTCGCATACCAGGGCAGTCCGGTTTCCATTTTTGGCCCATTTGAGGGCCAACAATGCGACAGGAATGCGGACCGCATAGCAGGAATGTGATCGCATTCCTGACCGCATTTCCTGCTTTGGGGCTCTTATAATTTCTAATTTGCACCCGACCCCCAATTTAATAAAACACCCCTCCTCTTCATTTTTAACATGCATCCGAACAAAAATAGAGAGAATTGAGAGTGGGTTCTAGAGAGAGAAGTCCTCATCTTCCCCAAAACGATATTTCAAATATCACTCGGGCCCAAAAATTATCGAGTAGTCTTCATCTTCTTCACTCTAAGAGGTAAGTCCCCACCCCATTTCGTTTTTAATTCTCAGGTTTTAGCTAAAAAGGGGTAGAAAACATAAATTGATCCTTGAAGATAGAAGTTAAGACCTTGCATGCATGTTCATGATCTATTCTAATATAGCAAGAAGGTGTAAGGTAGAGTAATTTTCCACTAAAAAGGGGATTAATTAATCAAAGGGACCACATAGTGTTTAATTAAATGCCTAAATGAGCTGAGTTATGTTCATGGTTCCAAATTTCTAAGTGAAATATGTCACACTGTGGAATAGATTGACTATGCTAGACGGTCCGGTGATTTGTGATAAAAACTAAAGGGAAATTCTGATTCGAGGTATGTATGGCAAACTTTAATCTTTGTAGAGTCACCTTGTTGGTGTCCGAGGACACGGTAAGACTTTCTTTCTTGAGCATATGTGAATTGATTGCCCGGCTGTGTTGAGGTGTAAGATTTTATTCCCTGATTTTCTTAGTTGATTACCATGCTAATTGAAATTTTGAAGGGTGATTCTCTGTGCTTATCCTATCATGTGTAAGGCTTGTTAAACGTTCAAATATGTCGATATGGGAGTATGTGGTACTAAATGAAAGAATGTTAATGTACCCTAATGTGGGAATGTATTTAATTGCTACAGGTCGTGTGTGGCAAATGACGAACAGAAATTGTGAATTGAATTAGTTGAGTTAAATAATTTTGGCAACACCATATATGAATCACTAATTGGTAAGGATCATGTGCCTTGATTTCACATAGTTATGGGTTGATATGAACTTATGTTCTTTATGCTGAAAATCCCTGTGATTTAATTGTTGGTTGTTATTGCTATCAAATGTGATTGTACGGTGGGATCAGGTTTCACGCCGCAACACGAAGTAATAAGGGTGGAGAGGTAATAAAGGTGAAATATGATTGTACAGTGGGATCGGGTTGCACGCCGCAACACGAAGTAATAAGGGTGGAGAGGTAATAAGGGTGAAACGTGATTGTACGGTGGGATTGGGTTGCGCGCCGCAACACGAAGTAATAAGGGTGGAGAGGTAATAAGGGTGAAACGTGATTGTACGGTGGGATTGGGTTGCGCGCCGCAACACGAAGTAATAAGGGTGGAGAGGTAATAAGGGTGAAACGTGATTGTACGGTGGGATTGGGTTGCGCGCCGCAACACGAAGTAATAAGGGTGGAGAGGTAATAAGGGTGAAATGTGAACAGATGAACAATTGAAATGAGTAACCGTGAAATATTCATTTTTGATTTTCTGTATACTTGTGTGATACCTGTGTGGTTATCCTGACTATCTTCCAATTGTGTATTACCTGATTTTACTTAGAATAAACTTTGTTCATACATACTAGTACTATTCAACGGTACTAATGTCCCTTTTGCCGGGGGAGCTACATCTTTTATATGGATGTAGGTAGTTCCATAGCAGGTAGCTCAGCCCGCTGTTAGTGGTGCCTCCTCTTCATCTTTTCAGCAGTTCTGGTGAGCCCCATTTCCTCTCGGGACTGTGTGTGGACAATATCTTCCTCTTTTGCTTATGTTGTAAAAGGTATAGTCGGGGCCTTGTTACCGGCAAGTCTATGTAAACTCCTTGCACTCTTAGAGGCTCCGAAGACACGATGTGGGTTGTATATATGTGTATTTCGGGCGACAGTTGTATGCACTCGTGATTGTGGGTCTTATCGAAATGTTGTATGTAATTTGTATGTTTTGGGAGTATCAATTGCTAAAATGTTAAAGAAGAAAGGAACTTCAGTTGTAAATCCATGCTTAAATTTTAAATTTTCTACTTCATATGGAATATTGTACATTATGAACACGGGGAAATACGCAGGGTAGGAAAGGCAATCCAGGTCCGCTTGACTAGGTTCACCCGGTTAGGCGCCGGTATCGTCCCTCGGTTTTGGGTCGTGACAACATGGAGTAGCAATATCTATTATATGTGACTGTGGGGCGTAGTTTAAAGCACATTTTTGGAGACCATTCCAGAAAGGTCTAGGGACTTAGGTGCATCTCAGCACAACTTTTCATCCACAAACTGATGGACAAGCCGAGCGCACAATTCAAACGCTCAAGGATATGTTACGAGCATATGTGCTGCATTTTAAAAAAAGTTGGGATGAACATCTACCACTTATTGAGTTGGCATATAAGAACAGTTACCACTCAAGTATCCAGATGGCTCCATACGAGGCTATTTATGGGCGTAAGTGCAGATCTCCTATAAGGTGGTTTGATGTTGGAGAATCTGGGTTACATGGGCCAGACCTGGTTCAGCAGGCCATAGAAAAAGTAAAGCTTATCCGGGAGCGATTGTTGATAGCTCAGAGTCGTCAGAACTCATATTCTGACATGCGGCGAGGAGACTTAGAGTTCTGGGTTAATGACTGGGTATTCTTAAAGGTGTCACCTATGAAGAGCGTGATGAGGTTTGGCAATAAAGGCATGCTTAGCCCACGGTGTAATTGACCTTATAGGATCATTCAGAGAGTGGGCCAAGTAGCATATGAGTTAGAATTACCCTCAGAATTGGAGTCTGTCCATTCGGTTTTTCAAGTATCAATGCTATGAAAGTGCATTGGCAATCCTACCCGAGTGGTGCCCAAGGATGATGTACAGATTATGGAGAACTTGTCATACGAGAAAACCCCGGTTTCCATTCTAGACCGACAAATCCGCAAGCTACTGAAAAGGGAAATAGCCTATGTGTAGGTTTTATGGAAGAATGTGGAGGAGATGACTTGGGAAGCGGAGGAAGAAATAAAGTCTAAATACCCCCACCTATTTCAAACTGAAGTTATGGCTCGAGGTGGGGTACCTCAGCACAGCTCTTTTCAGGCTAGTAGGTCATCTGGTAAGCTCTCATTTTTTACTCTCAGAATTTATAATGGACATTTATGTGAAGCCATATGTTGTTATTATAAACACTGGCCATATATGGCATATATATGTTGATACCCAATTTTTCTCAAAATATTTTTAAATTGCATATATAGCCTCCAAATCATGTATCAATAGCAATTGGTATTTTTCCATATTTTTCCTATATTTTTATTAATTTGTTTTTAATTTATCCGGCATTTTATTTCTAATAAATAATTACAAAATTGCATTACAAATGATTTTAAAAGCATTTATTAATTTAATGTATTATATTTTGGTCCTATTAAGACCAAATTATTTCATAATTAACCAATTTGGCACCTTTTGGCTATAATTGCAATAGCTTTGCAATTATAACCTAATCATATGATTTTATACTATTTTTATCCAGTAATTAACCATTTGTATTTTTAAATTCTAAGTAATAATTTTAATTTATTTTCTAAGCATGAATTTCATTTTTACAATTATCAGCTATTTTATAAATTATTTTTAGTTAATTTAATTGGTTATTTAACAACTAGCCACCTTCATTTTGATTACCCCCTTCCATAATTAAACCCTAATGACTACCCTTCCCCCTCTTCATTTCCCCCCTCATTCCTCCACCGTTACATCTCTCATCTCTCTCAACTCTCTATGCTAACCTAGCTCCCATCACCGGTCGTTGCTTTGCCGGTGACCATGGTGGTCTCACCACCAACCCCAGCCTATGGCTCTCCTCCTACACTGGGTTGATGTTGTCCTGAGGTATTCAAGAGAACCAGATGCGGTTCACTCACCTCCCATGACCTCTTATGCCATTCTCGATGCAGCCTTCCATGGTCGTCCGAGTAAGATTCCCTCATTTCTGGCTAGAACGAGTGGTTCCTAGGCCATTTCTCCTTCTCTTTGAGCCATTTTCGGTGTTTTCAAAGGTTTTTCCGATTTTCCTACAGTGAATCTTCATCTTCAAAACTAGGGTTTTTAACCCCCTTTTCAAAAATGTTTTTATTTCTGTTTTAGTATTGTCCAATGATTTTCATCATGTTAAACGTTTATGTGAGATTTTCCCCCCTTTTGTCTGATTCATTTTCTATTTAAAACCCCAAAATTCTTGGTTTTAATCTGTGGTTCTAAGTTTGTTTTCGATAATATGTTTACCTGTTCATTTATCTTTACTGTATTCTCATGAATACTCTGTGATTCCGTGACTTTCACGCTATGTTTTCCTATTAGGATTTCTGGGTTCGATTACTTCTACCTATATGTCTATGCTATGATTCAGACTGTGTCCTATATGAAACCCTAACTTTTATTTGATACTAGTCTACTTATGGTTCTGATTCTTGTCTATTACATGCTTATTCTCATAATGTTGTGATAAAGCAGTGCTATCTTTTCTATTTTGTGAATCCCTGAATTTCTATGATTAATACTTCATTGATCTTTCATGATATTCTCTACTGATTCTCGAGCATTTTCCTTAATTAGGATGTTGATTTCCTGTTTCTCTTTGCCTGTAGCATAATTATCCCGCTCATGTGTGATATTATCCTTTGATTGATATTGATTTCCTACAATTATGACCTCACTCGAGGAGAAACCAAACAACCGACCATTAGCTGCTCTCAATTAATGGCTTTTCAAAAACTGTGTGGACGTGACCTTTCACGACCTTTCAGTCACACCAGTTGCTGACATCACGAGACTGACATCATGGTTGGGGCATCAAAGGGTCGAAGAATCAAATCGTTTCTTATCATTTCATTCTAAGAAATGTGGGGACTATCTGTATACGGTCAAAATTATTGACCTCGATTTTGCAGGCTCGAGAAGTGGCATCGATTTCAGGAGTTCGATAATGATAAGGTCGAGCTCGAAGGCAGAAAGGGGAGCTCGAAGGCCTAAGCGGTCGAGGAACATCAAAGCCAGTACGGCCGCTCCCGAGACAATGTTGTTGCAAGTTTGTTACAAGAGGATAAGATTCTCGCCACGTCCCCAAAGATCATGGCGCAAATTCTGGGATAGATTTGTACAAATTAGTACAAATACGTACTAGGCGGTTATATAGTTGTACCAATAAGATTCTTTATTGTAAATAGAATGTACCTTATTTAGGGTTTCCCCTCTTATATAAAGGGGACCCTAATCATTTTTAAACATTATCTTATCATTGGCAAAAAGAATATACTATCTTATATTCTCGTTCATTGTTCTTCAGAATTATTCTCTAGCTCTACTTCTCTTACTTTACTATTCTTGCTTATCATCCCTAACCCACCTCGAGGTCCATATCACCCAAGTAACACTGGTTTGGTTCATCGATCCTTCTCATTTATACTCTATATTACTTGTTTATTTATTAGTATTGGATTAGATCACAGGTCTTTAAAATCACAAGTCAAATTTAATTGTTACTCATATTTTCGAGGTAAACAGTGTAAAAAGTGCTTTGAATTTAAAATCATGTTAAGTAGTATATCATTTACTAGTTCAATAATTGCACAAGACTTGTAAAGCCTTTGCATATATATTTTTTAATTTTTTTTTTTTTGGCCTTTGCATATACTTTGCCCCCCCCCCCCCTACTCGAAAAATTCTTTTTTTGTAAGCTACGTGCTTCATCTATCATTTAGCATGGATAAGAATCTGCTAAGATTCATCTTTTAGATATTTTTTTATTTACTGCTTTGAAGTGTAAAACCGGTAAATAGGCAGGAAAAAGCTATAAAGAGGAGAAAGAAACTGAACAAATAGTAAGTACTCTTACATTGAATATATATGTTGCTCTAACTAATATATATTACAAATCTTTAAAGTAAAAGAAATTTATTTGGTAAATCTATAGGTCCATGTTATTTGATATTTTTATCTTTTTATTTTGCTCCAACATAAGTATCTTTTTAATGTTTTTAAAGTGTAAAACCGGTGCTTTAGGCAGGAAAAAACTATAAACAGGAGAAAGCATTCAGAGACGGATCTATGATTTCTAAAACATAGGTGCACCAACAAAGAAAGGAGAAAAAAAATATTAAGTGAGAATTGATTCATGCTTCTTTGATAAATAACGTTGATGTTTTATACGTCAATACCACACAAGAGGGGGGTGATTTGTGTGGTGTCCAATTTTTGAGTGCAGTCTCTATAGAAGAACCTGGTTCTTCTTGGTGTTCCAACTTCTACGTGGAAAACACCTGGCTCAAAAGGTGAAAAAACCACGATCTACTTCCCAGTAGGATTTTCCCAAACTCTTCGCTACAACTCTGAGCCAAACAGCATTTACAAAGTAAACTCTTTTGTAAACCTAAGGACTAACTCTAATCCCTTTGTGGAAAACTAGCCTCTAGCTAATTGCGACAAACTTCAATTAACTCTAACTTGATCAATGTGTACCTATTACAATTGCTTCTAATAAAGCTGAAAGATACAATATTTAATCACCTACTACAAACGAACTAGACTCGAAAGATAACAAATAGAATTGGTTCTTCTAGATGGTTCAAGTAGCTTTTGTGTCGCACAAGGATTCTGCTTGCAAAATTACTTTGGTAATTTTGCTTTCAGTCCTTGTTTCACTTCTGTCTTTGTGCGATCAATTCTTCAGCAGGAATGCTTCAACAATTTATAGAATCCGTAGTTGAGATGTTGTTGTTCTGTTCTAGTGTTAACTCTTCCTTGGTGGAATAGTTTGTGTTCATCTCAACTTCCTCGATTGTTTCTGTCCTTCCTCAATTCGAACTCTTTCTTCTTATCACTTTGAAACCTTTTCTCTTTAGGAGACAACCTCTTAGTTCATAGATAATTCACAAATCATGTTTATCTCCTGTGCAAGTACGCTTCTTGTGCCAGTGGGTCTGTTTGATAATGTTTGCCCTAATGGACCTGGTTCAACTGGGTAGGCATTTGTCAATCTTCAAAACCATGCAGTGACTTGGTTCAACAAATTCTCCCTTTTTGATGAGGACAAACTTTGTGCTCAACCCTGTACATACTTCAATCCAACATAGACACTTTGTAATGTTTTTAAGCATTTATCATAGAGAGACCAGGTTCATTAGGTTATAAAATATCACAAAAATCTTTCACATATATTCCCCATTTTGGCATAATCAAAAAGTTACAAAATGATTACCAGAGTTATTAACAATTACTCATGGCTATTTAGGCAACTGCGGGTGCAAAGCATGATTAATCATCAAAATAAACCAATCAAATGTAAGCTATTTAAGAAACTGAAGCAGAATCAATAACCAAAAAGAAAATTCATTGATTAGATCATAGATCAATCACCATACACAAAATGAATTGAAAACACTCGCAACCATGAGCAGAACAACAAAAAACATAACAAGATAAAATACCAAACTGCGCATTGAAGGAGTTTTGGTGGCACTGGACTCCTAGGGCTGGGAAGGGGCAGATGAGGTTGTGGTCTTGGCTTGAAAAAGAGAGAGAATTTGTTGAAGAACACCCTCATTCTTCTCCTTTTCTTATGCTAATTCAATTTTGAGAGCCTCTCGCTCAGCTTCAACCTCAATAAGGCGATATTTCAATCGAAGGATCTCTGCATCCTTTATCTCACCTTCTTGCACAAGTGACCTGACCTTGCTGTTAACATGCATTTTCCTAGATGAACCAGGTTCATCCTCAGGAACATTTACAATGTAGTCACAAGTCAGCAAAGTATTCTTCCCAAAATAGTCCTTAGCAGTAGCCATCTCAGCTTTCTTCACAGGAACCTTGAAGTGGGCAAGCACAGCAATCTGAATAAATCCACACGGTATAGCATGTGCATTTGCTCCATTCACAACTTTGTCTAAGAGATGGATGATGAAAGCATGACAATTGATATGCTTACCCCTGTACAAGCATTCCATAAGCGTGAGGTCCATGTAGCTGGTAATGTGCCTTCGCTCTTGTCTTGGCAGCATAAACTTGATCACAAACTCAAAGAACAGTTTGTGCTGAGGTCGCATCTCGCTCTTGAATACTGCCCTGGGCTCAGATACTTGATCATTCTCACAGAAAAACTTCGTGATGTTGAGAGCTGAGGACATACCATCAAGATTAGGCCATCTATGCCTTGTATAGTCATCATAACCCACAGTCGGGATATTCAGTATCTCCCCTAACTCATTTTCATCAAATGAGATTTCATCTCCATGAACCCTTGTAGTTACCCTGCCATCCTTGACATTTGCGTTGGCCATAAATTCAACCAACTCATTTCTAGCCAGCCTTCCTTCCAGGTGAAGAACCATGTTCTTCCACCCTTGCACGTCTAGGGTATCCATCAGGAAAATCATCCCTGATTCCTCAAGGTCTCTAACCAGCTTTCCCTTCAAGATAGTACGCTTGCCAAACATGGTGAGTTTATCAGTCTCTTCACCAAAATCTTCCTCTTCTCCTTCACTTCATTCCTCATCATAAGTAATCTTGACTTTCTTTGACTTATACCTAGTCCTCTTTGGAATGGTTGAGGGTTTGGCAAACACAGAAGCTGACTTCTTGGAAGAAGACTTAGCTTTCTTAGGTTTAGGTGTCTCAACCACAACTGGAGCAGGGCTCCTCATGATGGACCACGCCCATCGCATCGTCATCAACAAGAACTGCCTCAATAGGCTCTCCAACTTTTGCCTTTCCCTTGGCAGCCTTCTTCTTTTTTCTCTCTCTTAGAGCTCTTTCCAAGTCTTCTTCTCCTTTCCAACACTTCTAGTAGCACGAATCTTTGGGGCAGGATCATCAGCAGATAATGAGGCTTTCCTCTTCTTTGGTGGAACTAGGTAGTAGACTTCTTGGACTTTGGAGTTCTTTTCTTTTTGGGATTATAGGACTCCCCCAATTTCCTCAGCATTTCAGCCAACGTCTCTTCAATAGATGAACCAGGTTCATCTACTGAGTGTTGTAGGCTCTCCAGACCTGCTGCTGCTTCCCCAGAAACGCTTCCCCCTAAAGCTATGACTCATTCCTCATCAATCACAAGAGCGGGGCCACAATAGAGTGGCACCGTCCTCCCCGGATCCCCTTACTGAGCTCCCTTCTCCCTCTCTCTCTCTCAAGGTTTACTTTTTTTCCAAGTTTTCTCTGCCTATCCGGTATCTCTACATCCATAATCGACCCAACCAAAACAAATATGTTTTCAGCCATATCAGTTGCAGAACCAACTTCAAGATTTCCTTGTTCAGTGTCAGATGAACCTGGTGCTTCATCCTCATTAGCGGATTTGAAGGATTCACTAGAGGATTCAGAATCTTGGACCTTGCTAGCTTGAAGTATTTCTTCTAAAAATTTGGCACGAGAACCAGAAGCAACTGAGTTTCTGGCCAAAACATTCACTCTACGTGCCCTGGGGGGCCGAAGTAGGGTTAGGTATAGGTTCAGGAGTAGGTTCAAGAAATGGAGGGTTTTGGGGGGGTTAAAGATCATGCTGGAGAATGTGAACTGTATACTGATGGAGAATTAGAACTAGAATCACTGTCATCATAATCATGGGTGGAGAAGGAAGATGAAATAGGGGGTGGTGAAGACATTTTTATGAAGAATTTGGAAGAGAAGAGAGTTGATCAGTTTTGTTTGAGAGGAATGAATAACTAGAATCGACGTTTATGCTTTTGAAGAGGGGAGACAATGATGGACTTTTAAAGATGTGGTCATTAATTGTACAATGGGCAGATGTATTAGTCAAGTGGTAGTCTAATCGCTGTAGGAGTGTCATTTATTAGACGGTTAGGAATCCCTAAATCTAGGCTAATTAAGATATGATGGGACTTCTTGAAATTGGTTCATTTTAGGATAAGTACAGAGAATTTAAAATGAACCAAATAAAGATAGAGTCATACTCACGTGTGACTATAATTATTTCAATAAGTGTATGGAGATAAGCACGTACCTTGTCAGTCAGATGAACCAGCAGTGATGAACCAGGTTCATCGTGTTAAAGTCTTTAATTTGCCTCAATTTACAAAGATAGAAAAACATCATTAGCAACCAGTGAATCATATTAATACATGACAAGAGAGTATGGCAATAAAGTCATAATACTGAGCAATGATTAGTCTGGTTAATTATCTATTTTAGTGTTTCTAGCCAAAAACAAATTCAATTTTTTTCTTCAACTAGGTGATCTTAATCATCCCTAATTCAAGTCGGTTTCTCTCAAAATGCTCCCTACTCAGTGCTTTAGTAAAGATATCTGCAATTTGTTTGTCAGTAGCACAAAATTTGATTGAGATTATTCCTTTTTCATAGTTATCCCTTAGGAAATGATGTCTAACATATATGTGCTTAGTTCTTTTATGATGAACTGGGTTCTTCGTCATACTAATTGCACTAGTGTTGTCACAGAAAATAGGAATGCATCCAACCTCTATACCAAACTCCATGAGTTGTTTCTTGATCTATAGCAACTGAGAACAGCATGAGGCTGCAGCCACATATTCAGCTTCAGCAGTAGACAAGGCTACTGAATTTTGTTTCTTGGTAGCCCAAGACATAAGGCAAGAGCCAAAAAAGTGAGCCATGCCTGAAGTACTTTTCCTGTCAACCAGGAAACCTGCATAATCTGCATCAGCATATCCTACAAGGTCAAAATTACTACCTTTAGGATACCAAAGGCATAAATCAGTAGTGGCTTTCAGATATCTCAGAATTCTCTTCACTGTAGTTAGATGGGACTCCTTTGGATTTGCCTGAAACCTAGCACACAATCCTACACTGAACACAATATCAGGTCTATTGGCAGTGAGATATAATAAAGACCCAATCATCCCTCTGTATAGCTTCTGATCAACGGATGAACCAGGTTCATCCATATCTAATTTTGTAGCTGTGGCTATGGGGGTGTCAATTTCTTTTGAGTCTTCCATTTTAAATCTTTTGAGAAATTCCTTCACATATTTTTGTTGATAGATCATTGTTCCACTTGAAATTTGCTTGATTTGCAACCTAAAAAGAAGTTTAGCTCACCCATCATACTCATCTCAAACTTACTCCCCATAAGTTTAGCAAATTCCATACTCAATTTTTCAGAGGTCGCCCCTAATATGATATCATCCACATATATTTGCACAACCAGGAGATCCTTACCTTTTTCCTTTAAGAATAAGGTACTGTCAATTTTACCTCGTTTGTATCCATGTTGTAACAAGAATTTTGATAGCCGCTCATACCATGCTCTTGGTGCTTGTTTGAGTCCATACCAAGCCTTGACAAGTTTGAATACATGGTCAGGTGACTCCTTGCTTTCAAAACCTGGAGGCTATTTTACAAATACTTCTTCCTTTAAATAGCCATTGAGGAAAGCACTCTTTACATCCAACTGATGGAGAGTGAATTCCATGTGTGCAGCAAAGCTATAAGAAGTCTGATTGCCTCCAATTTTGCCACGGGAGCAAAAGTCTCATCGTAGTCAATTCCTTCTTCTTGACTATATCCTTGGACAACCAGTCTAGCCTTGTTTCTTGTAATAGTTCCATCCTCATCGAGTTTGTTCCTAAAGACCCATTTTGTGCCAATCATTGATCTGTCTAATGGTCTGGGTACCAAGTGCCATACTTGACTTCTTTCAAATTGATTCAGCTCTTCTTGCATGGACTTTACCCAGTCAGCATCATGTAAGGCTTCAACAATGTTCTTTGGTTCGATCAAGGATAGAAAAGCATCAAACGCACAAAGATTTTTCAAAATGGATCTTGTTTTTATTCCGGATGTCAAATCTGTTATGATGTTCCAAAGAGGGTGAGAACCCTGATATCTGTGTGGTTTGAGCACCAATTTTTCACTCGTGTCTTGTTGTTGTGGAACAGGATCAGGGCCAAGGTCCATAGTAATTTGCTGTTGAATTCCCACTGTCATGTTGCTTGGGGTAGTTGGACCTGTTCCATCTTCCATGTTTGCTTCAATTTGTTCACTGCTTCTAACCAGTCCAAGCTCCTCATCTTCTGGTTCCTGTCTCTCAAAAAGAGTGTTAATTTCATCAAAAACAACATACACACTCTCCTCTACACACATAGTTCTTTTATTAAATACATTATAAGCTTTGCTATGTGATGAATATCCCAAGAATACTCCCTCATCACATCTAGGATCAACTTTACCTAGGGAATCTTTGCCATTGTTGTGCACAAAGCACTTGCATCTGAAAGCCCTAAGGTGGGATATGTTGGGATTTCTCCCTTTAAGTAATTCATAAGGATTTTTCTCTACCAGTGGCCTGGTCATGCATCTATTTATTATGTAGCATGCAGTGTTTATTGCTTCTTCCCAGAAGTTGTGAGGTAGTTTGCTAGAAAGAAGCATGGTTCTGGCCATGTCTTCAAGAGTTCTTTTCTTTCTTTCAACAACCCCATTTTGCTGTGGGGTTTTAGGGGCAGAAAAGTTGTGATTGATACCAAGTTCATCACATAACTCAGCAAACTTTGCATTCTAAAATTCAGTACCATGATCAGATCTTATTGATGCTAGTTGATTTCCCAACTGTTTTTGAGTTTTTCTAACAAATGAAGTGAACATATCAAATGCTTCATCTTTAGATGTCAGAAATAAGGTCCAAGTGAACCTTGAGTAATCATCAACTAGCACTATTACATATTTTTTACCACCTCTGCTCAGAGTTCTCATAGGACCACATAAGTCCATATGAACCAGTTCCAACGTCCTGGTGGGACTGACCATTTCCTTGCTTTTGAATGAGGATCTTACCTGCTTCCCCATTGCACATGCCTCACAAACTTTGTCTTCCTTGAACTTAATGTTAGGAAGCCCTACCACTAAGTCCTTAGCGTTGACCCATGTCATTGCATAGTTTTGAAGATTGACAAAGGCTGACCAGTTGAACCAGGTCCATCACAGCACACATCTTGGAACTGAATAGCTGTCGTATATGCATAAGAGATATTTGTGATTGTAACTAAGAGATTGTCTCCTAATGCGAAAAAGGTTGCAAACTGATGAGAGAATAGAAGTTGAATTTAGCAAGGAAAGTAACAAAGAAGGAAGTTGAGTTTAATTTGAATTCTTTCTCCGAGGAAGAGTTGAACTAGAATTGATCGAAAAATTCTGCTGGAGAAAGAGACACAGAAGTACTGAAGTGAATCAAGATCTGAAAGTAAAATTCCTAGAGTTGTTTTGCAAGCAGATTGATTGTGCGATATAAGAGCTACAGATCAGCTAGAAGAACGAGTTTCATCGTTGATGTATTGAGTCTAGTTGATTGTAGTAGGTGGTTCAATATTGTATCTTATCAGCTTTCTTAGAAGCAAATTGTAATAGGTACACATTGTTCAAGTTAGAGTTAACTTGAAGCTTGTAGAAATTAGTTACAGGCTAGTTGATACAAAGGGATTAGAGTTAGTCCTAGGATTACAAAAGAGTTTATTTTGTAAGTCCGTTTGGCTCAGAGTTTTAGTGAAGAGTTTGAGAAAATCCTACTGAGGAGTAGGTCGTGGTTTTTTCACCTTTTGAGCCAGGTGTTTTCCACGTAAATTTCTCTGTGTTTTTACTTTACTGCTTTTATTATTCTGCACCAGTAGAAGTTGGAACACAAAGAAGAACTAGGTTCTTCGTGTGAGACAGCACTCAAAAAATTGGGTACCACACTTTTAACCTATATTCTTGTGTGGTATTGACATCTAAAAAATCAATTGGTATCAGAGCAAGTTATCCTTGAAAAGGCTAACACCTTGGAAAAGATCAAAATGAGTGCACCACCTGGGAACTAGGAAGGTCAATCAACTGCAAGGCCACCATTCTTCAATGTCCAGTACTACTCTTGGTGGAAGAACAGGATGAAAGACCACCTGATAGGAGAAGACTATGAACTCTGGGACATAGTCACTGATGGGCCTCTAGCTACAATGAAGAAGACTGCTGAAGGTGTGGATGTACCAAAGAATAGGGCTGATTGCACTACTGAATACCTAAAGACATGGGAGAAGAATGCTAAGGCCAAGAAGTGGCTAGTTTGTGGATTAGGTCCAGATGAATACAGCAGAATCCAAAGTTGCACCACAGCCAAAGAAACCTGGGATACTCTACAAGTAGCCCATGAAGGAACACCTCAGGTAAAGAGGTCAAGAGGTACTCTACTATACTCTCAGTATGAAAACTTCACTATGAAAGAAGGAGAGACTATCCAAGAGATGTATACAAGGTTCACAACCTTGACCAATGAACTAAAATCTCTTGGAAGAGTCATTCTTGAAGAGGAAAGAGTTGAGAAGATCCTAACAAGTGTCTTGCCAATTTCCTGGGAAAGCAAAATCACTGCTATCCAGGAATCCAAAAATATGGCAACCCTTAGATTGGAGGAGCTGATTGGAAACCTCATTGCATATGAACTCAGAAGGCAGACAATGAAGATGGATGGACCAAAGAAGGAGAGGAGTCTAGCACTGAGAATCATTAAGGGAGCAGATCTGGAGGAAGATGAATTGGCCATGATTACCAAAGAATTTAGAAACTTTCTCATGAGGAAGAAGGGCATCTCTAGAGAAGGAAACTACAACAAAGCGAAAGATCAAAAGGGGTCAACCAACAAGGGATGCTACAAATGTGGTAAGACCGACCATCTCATCAAAAACTTTCCCCAGTGGGAAGTAGAATGGAAAAAGAAGAGATATGAAAGAAGGAACGGGTCCAACCCAAGAAGACCACAACACAGGCTGTGGTCGCTGCTTGGGGGGAAAGTTCAGATGAAGAATCAGAAGATGGGGAGACTGAAGATCAGGCGCTCATGGCAATTGGAGAATCTGATGAAGAACCACAGGTAAGCATTTCCCATCTTAAAAACAAAATAAAGTTCCTATATAAGGAAAAACTGTTTGAGTTGCTACTTGATTTCATGGATGATTCTGAGGAAACATCCAAAGAGAATGCTCAACTCTCTAAAGAATGTGCAATGCTAAAAGCAAAGTGCATGAACCTGGAAATCAGAGTCAGTGAATCTTAAAAGAAAAACACTGACCTGTTGAACCAGGTTCATCCACTTGAGACTGATATTCTAGAATTAAAATCTGAAAACTTAAAACTGAGACTAGGATCCAGTAAAAAGGTTGTTGATCACTCTCATATCATGTTAGAGGAAAATTTGGGAAAACTAAAAGATAAAATGTATGCCAAGGATGAACAGATAAGATCACTTAATAAGAGCTTGGCAAAGTCAAACATGAATTAGATAGAACTTGTAAATGGAATAAATCTTCTGATGCCCTGACATGGCTTCAAGAGAATCATAGTAGCAACCGGTGAGGGCTTGAATTTGGGAGTAAATTGCCCAAGTGGGATCCCAAAAGCAAGTATCTCACCCTCCCTGAAAATAAAATTTGCACCCATTGTGGTAATACTGGCAACTTCAAATATGAGTGTACTGCAAAAGAGCAAGCCAGTCGAAAAAATAAGAGGTTTGTGAAAAAGAAAAGTTGGCTGCCAAATTGGGCCAGAAAAAATTTGATTCATCCATTCTCTCATAGAAAAGGACCCAAACTAGTTTGGGTTTTTAAAACTAACCCCTGATTTCCCTAGGTACAAGTGAGAGGGAGCAACCAAATTTGGTTTTTGGATAGTGGCTGCTCAAAGCGTATGACGGGGAACAAGGAACAATTTCTTTCACTTGAAAACCTCAAAGCAGGAAATGTCTCCTTTGGAAATGGAATGAAAGGTGAAATTATAGGGGTTGGTAAAGTAGGTAAGGATGACACACATTCCATCGAACATGTGTACTTGATAGATGGCTTCAAATATAGCCTAATCAGTGTGTCACAATTGTGTGACAGAGGTAACTTGGTTTCTTTCACTTCCACAAAATGTGTTGTGATTAACTTGCTTACTGACAAGATTGTTCTGCAGGGAAAGAGAATGAATAATATCTATGTCATAGACTTGTCAACACTATCTGAAAATGAACTCACTTGCTTAAGTGTTTTGGACAGTGATCCCCTCCCTTGGCACAAACGACTTGGACATGCAAGTCTAAATCAGCTTAACAAATTAGTCTCTAAGGACTTAGTGGTGGGACTCCTTAACATTAAGTTCAAGTAAGACAAAGTTTGTGAGGCATGTGCAAGGGAGAAACAGGTATGATCCTCATTCAAAAGTAAGAAAATGGCTAGTACCACCAGGACGTTGGAACTAGTTCATCTGGATCTGTGTGGTCCAATGAGAACTCTGAGCAGAGGTGGTAAGAAATATGTGATGGTGTTAGTTGATGATTACTCAAGGTTCACGTGGACCTTATTTCTAGCATCCAAGGATGAAACATTTGATATGTTCATCACTTTTGTTAAGAAAACTCAAAATCAGTTAGGACATCAACTAGCATCAATAAGATCTGACCATGGTACTGAATTTGAAAATGCTAAGTTTGCTGAGTTCTGTGATGAACATGGTATCAATCACAACTTTTCTGCCCCTAGAACCCCACAGCAAAATGGGGTTGTGGAAAGAAAGAATAGAACTCTTGAAGACATGGCAAGAACCATGCTTCTTTCTAGCAAACTACCACACAACTTCTGGGCAGAAGCAATAAACACTGCTTGCTATATAATCAATAGATGTATGACCAGGCCACTGGTAGAGAGGACTCCCTATAAATTACTCAAAGGAAGAAAGCCCAACATATCCCATATTAGGGCTTACGGATGTAAATGCTATGTACACAATAATGGCAAAGATTCCTTAGGTAAATTTGATCCCAAAAGTGATGAGGGAGTATTCTTGGGATATTCATCACATAGTAAAGCCTATAAAGTGTACAATAAAAGAACTATGTGTGTAGAGGAGAGTGTTCATGTTGTATTTGATGAAACTAACACTCTTTCTGAGAGACAGGAACCAGAAGATTAGGAGCTTGGACTAGTGAGAAGCAGTGAATACAGTGAAGCAGCCATGGGATATGGAATAGGTGATGGACCAGGTCCAACCAACCCAAGCAACATGACAGGGGGAATTCAACATGTGAATCCTGGCCCTGATCTTGTTCCACAACAACAAAACAACATGGAACCATCCATAAGTGAACTACTAGTACTCAAACCACACAGATATCAGAGTTCTCACCCTCTTGAGAACATCATAACAGATTTGTCATCCAGAATCAAAACAAGAGCTTCCTTGAATAATCTGTGTGCATTTGATGCCTTCTTATCCCTAATTGAACCAAAGAACATTGGTGAAGCCCTACAAGATGCTAATTGGGTAAATGTCATGCAAGAGGAGCTGAATCAATTTGAAAGAAGTCAAGTATGGCACTTGGTACCCAGGCCACTAGACAGATCAGTGATTGGCACGAAGTGGGTCTTCAGGAACAAGCTTGATGAGGATGGAACTGTTACAAGAAATAAGGCAAGACTAGTTGTTCAAGGGTATAGTCAAGAAGAAGGAATTGGCTATGATGAGACTTTTGCTCATGTGGAAAGATTGGAGGCAATTAGACTTCTTATAGAATTTGCTGCACATATGGAATTCATTCTCCATCAGATGGATGTTAAGAGTGCCTTTCTCAATGGATATTTGAAGGAAGATGTATTTGTCAAACAGCCTCCAGGTTTTGAAAGCAAAGAGTCACCTGATCATGTATATAAACTTGACAAGGCTCTTTATGGTCTCAAACAAGCACCTAGAGCATGGTATGAGCGATTGTCAAAATTCCTACTGAAACATGGGTACAAATGAGGCAAAATTGATAGTACTTTGTTCATAAAAGAAAAGGGGAAGGATCTTCTGATTGTGCAAATATATGTTGATGATATCATATTCGAGGCAACTACTGAAAAGCTTAGCAAGGAATTTTCTACACTAATGGGGAGTGAATTTGAAATGAGTATGATGGGTGAGCTAAACTTCTTCTTAGGCTTACAAATCAAACAAAACTCACATGGAACAATGATTCATCAACCAAAATATGTGAAAGAACTCCTCAAGAAGTTCAAGATGGAGGATTCAAAAGAAAATAGACACCCTCATAGCCACATCTACTAAATTGGATGTGGATGAACCTGGTTCATCCGTTGATCAGAAGGTATTCAGAGGAATGATTGGGTCTCTACTATATCTTAGTGCCAGCAGACCAAATATTGTATTCAGCGTGGGACTATGTGCTCGGTTTCAGGCAAATCCAAATGAGTCCCACCTCACTGTAGTGAAGAGAATTCTGAGATATTAGAAATGCACCACTGATTTGTGCCTTTGGTATCCTAAAGGTAGTAATTTCGACCTTGTAGGATATGCTGATGCTGATTATGCAGGTTTCCTAGTTGACAGGAAAAGTACTTCAGGCATGGCTCACTTTTTGGGCTCTTGCCTTGTGTCTTGGGCCACCAAGAAACAAAATTTAATGGCTCTTTCTACTGCTGAGGCTAAATATGTGGTTGCAGCCTCTTGCTGTGCTCAGTTGCTTTGGAATAAGCAACAACTCATGGACTTTGGTATAGATGTGGGATGCATTCCTATTTTCTTTGATAACACTAGTTCCATTAGTATGACGAAGAACCCGGTTCATCATAAGAGAACTAAGCACATAGATGTTAGACACCACTTCCTTAGGGACAACTATGAAAACGGAATGATCCCAATTGAATTTTGTGCTACTGACAAGCAAATTGCAGATATCTTCACCAGAGCATTGAGTAGGGAGCATTTTGAGAGAAACAGGCTTGAATTAGGGATGATTAAGATCACCTAATTGGAAAAATGAAAATGAAAAAATATTTGAAAAAAATATTTTCTTGTTGGCTAGAAAATTGTAATTAGGTACTTAATTAGATTAATAATTTCTCAGCATCATGTCTTTATTGACATACTCTTTTGCCATGTATTAATATGATTCCCTGGACACTAATGATGTTTATCTATCTTTGTAAATTGAGGAAATTTAAAGATTTCTAACAGGATGAACCTGGTTCATCCATGCTGATTCAGCTGACTGACGAGGTACGTTCTCTTCTCCATATATTAATTCAATTACAGTCATGCATGAGAAGGATTCTTTCCATAATTGGTTCAAATGCAAATACTTCGTACTTACCCAAATTGAACTAGTTTCAATAAGTCACATCTTCATTTAAGTAGCCTAGTTTTAGAGGGAAATTAAATGTCTAATCAATGTCAGTCTTTCGGCGATTAGACTCCTACTTGAGTAAATACTCTGCAGTTGTAATCTCCCTATCCACATCTTATATAAGGGTCATCATTAATCTTTTCATCATAAAGCAAATGTCGAATCAAGTTCAACTCATTCTACAAACCAAAACTGCTTACTCGCTTTTTCTTCCTAACAACACACAATCATGTCTTCACCACCACCCGCTTCTTCCTCTACCTCATCACCTAATCATGATTATGATGGAGGAAATTCTGAGTCTGAATCTAACTCTCCATCTGTATACAGTTCTCAATCACTAGTAAATTCGTCAACCCCTGAAAATACACCCATTCCTGAACCTACTCCAACCCCTACTCCTGCCCCAAGAATCGTCGTGTCAAAGTTCTTGCCCGGAAATCTGTTGCTTCTGGGACTAGGGCAAAACTCTTGGAGGATCTTATTTAAGCGGACAAAGGTTCTAAGATAGATTCGTCCAGTGAATCTTTTAAATCAGCCAACGAGGAAGACGCACCTGGTTCAAGCAGCTCTGAGAAAGGTAATCCTGAAATTAATTATGAAGCTGCTTCTGCTGATAAAAGATTCGTGTTGGTTGGGTCTATTATTGATGTTGAAGTGCCAAGTAGGCAGAGGGGTGGTAGAAAAGAAATAATTTCTGAGAGAGAGGGAAAAGAAGTTGAGAGGGGATCTGGGGGGGATGGTACCACGCTAGTTATCTATGGTCCTATTCCTGAAAATGTCGGAGAAAATGTCACAGAGTTACGGCGAAATACAGTTGAGGAGGCTGCAACAGGTCTTGAAAGTTTGAAGAAAGGCACAGATGAACCTGGTTCATCTGGGGAGGAAACATTGGCTGAAAGGCTGAAGAAATTGGGGGAGTCCTATAACCCCAAGAAAAGGAGGACTCAAAAGTCCAAGAAGGAAACTCACCCAGTTCCTACAAAGAAGTGGAAAGTTTCTGAAGTTGCTAGTGTTTCTTCTCCAAAAGTATGAGCTACTCGTAGCACAGTGAGAGATGAAGAAGAGAAATTGGAAAAGGCTCTGCAAGAGAGCAAGAAGAAGAGGGCAGCAAAGGGAAAAGCGAAAGTTGGAGAGCCTGTTGAGGATGTTGTTATTGAAGAAGAGACGTTGGACCTAGTCCAACAAGAGGAGCAGCTGGCTCCAGTTGTGGCTGAGACACCAAAACCCACAAAGGCTAAGACTTCTTCAAAGAAGTCAGCTAGAATGTCTGTCACACCCACAAGAGCTGTTAAGAGGACCAGGGCCAAAGCAAAGAAAGTGAAAATTGTTGAGAAAGAGGTTGATGATGCAGACTGGAGTGGAGAGGAGGAGAAGGAAATAGGATAGGTGACTGACAGAGTTACCATGTTTGGAAAAAGAACAATTCTAAAGGGTAAGCTGATGAAAGATCTAGATGAGCCTGGAATGCAGTATCTGCTGGGAACTCTAGAGGTGCAAGGATGGAAGGACATGGTCCTTCGTATGGCAGGTAGGTTGGTGAGGGATGAGTTGGTAGAATTCATGGGAAATGCTATTTTCAAGAACGGAAGGGTCACATCAATGGTCAAAGGAATTGAAGTTTCCTTTCGTGATAAAGAACTGGGTGTTATTCTAAACATACCGGCTGAGGGATATGAGGACTACACAAGGAAAAGATGGCCTTGTCTAGATGGGATGGCCTCAACAATTAACATCACCGGGTTCTTCAGTGATAATGAGAAGGAGATTGAACCCAGGTCGGGCTATCAGAGTTAAATGAAGCCAGAACACAAGCTATTCTTCGAGTTCGTCATCAAGTTCCTACTGCCCAGACAAGAAAGAAGGTACATTGCCAACTATATGGATCTGACCTTGATAGAATGCTTGTACAGGGGAAAGCAAATCAATTGGCCTGCTTTCATCATTCAACTCTTGGATAGAGTTGTGAATGGAACCAAACCACACGCAATTACATATGGCTTTTTTCTGACAGCAGTGCTTGCTTATTTTGGGGTTCTAGTGAAAAAGGCCGAGATGGATACTGCCAAGGATTATTTTGGGAAGGAAACTTTGTTGTCATGTGATTACAATGTCAATGTTCCTGCAGATGAACCTGGTTCATCTAGGAAGCAGCCAGTCAACAGCAAAGTAATAACTGTGGTGTAGGAAAGCGAGATCAAGGATATGGAGATCCTTGGCTTGAAGTCTCGAGTGATTGAGGTTGAAGCTGAGCGGGATGCTCTCAAGGCTGAATTAACAAAGGAGAAAGAAAAGAACGAGGGTGTTCTTAAGAAGATGCTTTCTCTCCTACAATCCAAGACCACAACCTCCTCTGCCCCTTCCCATCCTTAAGCTATCCAGAGCTTCCCCATAACCTTTCAAGTGCCCAGTTCGGGACGTGTTTCTGTCTTGTTAAACTTGTTTCTATCTTTTTCTGTTTTTTGCTCATGGTTGGTTTGTTTTTGTTTTACTGTATGGTGGTTGATAATCGTTACTAATCAATGAATTTTGCTTCTTGTTATTGACTTGTCTCAATTTCTTATTTAGCTTACATTAATTGGATTCTTGTGCTAATTAATCATGCTTTGCACCTGCAGTTGCCTCAATGTCCATGAGTAATAATTAATAAATCTGGTAAGTGTATCATTTTGCAATCTTTTCGATGATTCCAAAAGGGGGAAGATATGTGCTGATTTTTTTTAAAGTGATATTTATAACCTAATGAACCTGGTTTCTCAATGATTAATACTTAAAATCATACAAAGTGTTTGAAGTGTATACAGGATTAATCATAGAGTTTGTCATCATCAAAAAGGGGGAATTTGTTGACCCGTGTCACTGCATAGTTTTGAAGATTGACAAAGGCTGATCAGTTGAACAAGGTCCATTAGAGCACACATCTTGGAATTGAATAGTTGCCGTATATGCATAGGAGATATTTGTGATTGTGAAGTATCAATGAACCAAGAGATTGTCTCCTAATGCAAAAAGGTTGCAAACTGATGAGAGAATAGAAGTTGAATTCAGCAAGGAAAGTAACAAAGGAAGGCAGTTGAGTTTAATTCGAATTCTTTCTCCCCGAAAGAGTTGAACTAGAATTGATTGACAAATTTAACTACTGACTCTATAAATACTTGAAGTATTTCTGCTGGAGAAAGGGACTCACAGGTGCTGAAGTGAATCAAGATCTGAAATCAAAATTCCCAGAGTTGTTTTGCAAGAAGATTAATTGTGTGATATAAGAGCTACAGATTAGCTAGAAGAACAAGTTTCATCGTTGATGTATTGAGTCTAGTTGATTTTAGTAGGTGTTTCAATATTGTATCTTATCAGCTTTCTTAGAAGCAAATTGTAATAGGTACACATTGTTCAAGTTAGAGTTAACTTGAAGCTTGTAGAAATTAGTCACAGGCTAGTTGATACAAAGGGAGTAGAGTTAGTCCTAGGATTACAAAAGAGTTTATTTTGTAAGTCCGTTTGGCTTAGAGTTTTAGTGAAGAGTTTGAGTAAATCCTACTGAGGAGTAGGTCGTGGCTTTTTTTACCTTTTGAGACAGGTGTTTTCCAAGTAAACATCTCTGTGTTTTTACTTTACTGCTTTTATTATTCCGCACTAGTAGAAGTTGGAACACAAAGAAGAACCAGGTTCTTCGTGTGAGACATCACTCGAAAAATTGGGTACCACACTTTTAACTTATATTCTTGTGTGGTATTGACGTCTAAAACATCACTTAGAGACTAATTTGTTAAGCTGATTCAGACTCGCGTGACCAAGTCTTTTGTGCCAAAGGAGGGGATCACTGTCCAACACACTAAAGCAAGTAAGTTCATTTTCAGACAGTGTGGACAAGTCTATGACATAGATGTTATTCATTCTTTTTCCCTGCAAAACAATCTTGCCAGTAAGCAGGTTAATCACAAAATATTTTGTGGAAGTGAAAGCAACCAGGTTACCTCTATCACACAAATGTGACACAGTGATCAGGCTATATTTCAATCCATCTATCAAGTACACATGTTCAATGGAACGTGTGTCATCCTTACTTACCTTACCAACCCCTATAATTTCACCTTTCTTTCCATTTCCAAAGGAGACATTTCCTCCTTTGAGGTTTTCAAGTGAAAGGAATTGTTCCTTGTTCCCTGTCATATGTTTTGAGCAGCCCCTATCCAAGTACCAAATTTGGCTGCTTCCTCTCACTTTAACCTACAAAAAGAAATCAGGGATTAGTTTTATGAACCCAAACTAGTTTGGGTCCTTTTCTATAAGAGAAAGGATGAATTAAGCTTTTTCTGGCCCAATTTGGTAACCAGTTTTTCTTTTTAACAAAACTCTCATTTCTTCGACTAGCCTGCTCTTTTGCAGTACATTCAATTTTGTAATGACTAGTCTTACCACAATGGGTGCAGATTTTATTCTCAGGGAGAGTGAGATACTTGCTTTTGGGATCCCACTTGGGCAGTTGACTCCCAAAGCCAAGTCCTCTCCGGTTGCTACTATGGTTTTCTTGAAGCCATGTTAAGGCATCAGAGGATTTATTCCATTTACAAGTTCGATCTAACTCATGTTTGACTTTACCAAGTTCTTCTTTAAGAGTCCTTATTTGTTCATCCTTGGTATACATCTTATCTTTTAGTTTTCCCTTATTTTTTTCTGACATGGTATGAGAATGATCAACAATCTTTTTATGGGATCCTAGCTTTAACTTTAAATTTTCAGATTTTAGCTCTAGAATCTCAGTTTCAAGTGGATGAACCTGGTTCATCAGGACAATGTTTTTCTTTTCAGATTCACTTACTCTGATTTCCAGGTTCATGCATTTTGCTTTTAGCATTGCACATTCTTTAGAGAGCTGTTCTTTCTTTTTGGTTGTTTCTTCAGAATCATCTATGAAATCCAGTAGCAACTCAGAGAGTTTCTCTTTAGATAGGAACTTTATTTTGTTTTTGAGATGGGAGATACTTACCTCTGGTTCTTCATATGACTCCTCATCGGATTCTCCAATTGCCATGAGCACCTGTTCTTCATTCTCACCATCTTCTGATTCTTCATCTGAGCTTTCCCCCCAAGCAGCAACCATAGCCTTTGTTGTGGTTTTCTTGGGTTGGACCAGTTCCTTCTTCCTATTCCTTCTTTCAAACCCCACATTTTTCCATTCCAATTCCCATTGAGGACAATTCTTGATATGGTGGTCAGTCTTTCCACACTTGTAGCATCCTTCATTGACTGGCATTTCTGGAGCTTTAGCTTTGTTATAGTTCTCACCTCTTGAGATGTCCTTTTTCCTTATGAGGAAGTTTCTGAATTCCTTAGTGATCATGGCCATCTCATCTTCCTCCAGATATGCTCGTGTAACGACCCGGTCAGTCGTTGCGTAGAATTTGCATCATTATTGATGTTATTGCCTTGTCATAGGTTGGTTATGCTATTTATGATGTGTAAGAGTCGGTTGGCTCGGGTTCAGAATGGTTGTAGTAAAAATTGAGACATTTAGTCTCTAAATATAGCTTTGTAGTTGAAAACGTCAACTGAGAGTTGACTTATTGGTAAACAATCTCGGAATGTAGATTTTATGGATCGGATAGCTTCGTTAGGTGATTTAGGACTTAGGAGTGTGTTCGGAATATTTTTTTGATGTCCGGTGTAGAATTAGGCTTGAATTGGCGAAAGTTAGTTTTGGTGATTTCCGATCGGCAATGGAAAATAGGCTATCGGGGTCAGAATAGAATTTTGGAAGTTGGAATAGGTTTGTAATTTTATTTTGGATATGCGTGCAAATTTTCAGGTCAATCGGATGTGTTTTGGACAGTTTCGGCATCGTTGGTGGAATTTTGGAAGTTTCAAAGTTCATAGGCTTGAATTCGATCTGATTTTGGTATTTTTGATGTTATTTTTAGTGTCTCGAGAGTGCAAATAAGTTTGAATGATCATTTAAGATGTGTTGGTATATTTGGTTGGGGTCCCGAGGGGCTCGAGATTGATTTCGGATGGTGAACGGGAATTTTTGACTTGGAAATATGCAGCTTCAGCTGCTGGTGTAAGTTTTCTAGTGTAACTGCACCTGCGGATGGGGCACCGCAGGTGCGGTCCCGTAGGAGCGGAAAGGACCCCAGAGATGCGGGATTTGGACAACTCAGTGAGGGACCACAGATGCGGACGTGGGGCCGGACCTGCGGAGTCGCAGGTGCGGAAAATGAGTCGCAGGTGCAGAACTTCGCCTTTTGAGGATTTCTCGCATGTGCGCGCCTGGGACCGCAGGTGCGGGATTTTGGCCGCAGGTGCGTGAATCCCTGGACAGAACCTATATAAGGGGTCCTTAGCGAATGTTTATCTTCCTTTCACCATTTTCATTCAGGTTTGATGCTTTTGAAGGGTTTTTGAAGAGGGAAATCGATAGTTAATCATTTAGGTAAGGTTTTTGGACTCTAAACTCGTTTATGTGTGATTAAAGGTCTGATTAATGGTGAAATTGGGGGGCAAATTAGTGGAAAATGGGAAACTAGGGCTTGAGTTTAAGAGACCTTCTGGGGGTGATTTCAGAGGTCATTTGGACTCTGATTTCAGCGTTCTTTATATGTATAGACTCGTGAGAAGATGAGGATCATTTTGGTATAAAGTTTGTCGAGTTCCAAAACGTGGGACCGGGGGTCAGGTTTTGACCAATTTCGGGATTTTTGAGTATTTTTTATAAATTTCGATTGGGCTTCATTCATTAGCATATTATAATTGTATAAATCTGATTTTTGGTAGATTTGGAGCACCCTGAGGCCGAGTTTAGAGGCAAGGTCACTGCAGAGTAATTTTTTAGCCGGTTTTGAGGTAAGTAACGTTTCCAAACCTGGAACTGAGGGTCTGAAACCCCAAGTTATCTGATAATTGATGTTAATTAAGGTGACACACGTGCCAAGTGACGGGCATGTGGGCGTACACCGAATGTTTGTGGGCTGGCTCATCCCATGGCACTGCTTAATGGTTATTTCAGGCTGATACTGGTACTGTGAAAGTTGTAATTACTTTGAACATATTAGAAATCATGTTAAGTATAAATGCAAATGCTTCATGCCGAAAATGTTGTGACCCGAGTTGTCGTCTATTACTGTCTCCTCTTGTGATTATTTGATTTCATATACTCAGTCTTGTTATAGCATATCATTTCATGCCTCAGTCTCAGAAATTGTTAATTATATGCATATTTATCATTATTTGGGCTGATTTATACATCTGTGAGCCATATGAGTGAGACTAGAAAAGTAATGATTGAGTGAGGCCGAGGGCCTGTTATTGAGACCGTTATGATATCGGACTGCACACCGCAATGATACTGTAATCATGCCTTCGTTGGTTTGATATAGCGCTTGGGCTTATAGGAGCCCATCCAGAGTCTTTACACCCCCAGTGAGCGCATTGATATTGATGGATGGATCTTCCCTGGATGTGGATCTTGTCCGAAGTTGATATATGTGAGGGATGGATCTTCCCTGGACATGGATCTTGTTCGAAGTTGATATATGTGAGGTATGGATCGTCCCTGGACATGGATATTGTCCGAGTATTATATTCCGGAGATGGATCTTCTCTGTGGGGCTGGATTGGCCTTTTTCCTCAGTACTGAGTGACTACGGTCACCGGTGTTTATGCATATTCCGGGATGGATCTCCGCTAGTCCTGAGAGACATATATTGTACTGTGTGGACTTCTATGGAAGAGTTGTGATCACTATGTGCATTTTCAGACTGTTGATATGTTGGCATGTAGAGCATATTAAGATATACCTAGCATATTCTGTTGTGATTTTCTGATAATTTGTGAACATGTCTAAATTTTTGTACGCTAATGATTACAATTATTGAGGTTTAGTTCGTCGCTATCTCTCAGCCTATAGTTTGGGTTCGTTACTTCTGAGTTGGTGTACTCACGTTACCCCCTGTACCTTGTGTGCAGATCCAGGTTCATCGGGACCAGGTAGCGGTTGCGGATTTGCTGTAGGGTTTCTTTGGAGTCTTCGAGGTAGCAGCTGGAGATTGCAGCCTCGTCTTTTCCCTCTTTATCTTTCTGTTGCACTTTACTTTTACAGACTATGTTTTCTATTCCCGTATCTTGACATTCTTATGTTGTAGTAGCTCGTGACTGAGTGACACTAGATCCGGGGTTGTAAAACATAAATTTTGGTTTCAGATATTGTTTAAAACTTCAGATTTATTATTATTATCATCCACAGACCTGTTAAAAATGATATTTTATTGGTAATTGCATTTAGTTTAGATAAAATAGGTGGCTTGCCACGACAGCCGCCATCACGACTCTGGAATTCCCTCAGTGATTCTCAGTGCTAGACTCCTTTCCTTATTTGGAGCATCCATTTTCATTGTCTTCCTTCTGAGTTCATAGGCAGTAAGGTTTCCAATAAGCTCGTCCAATCTGAGGGTTGCCATATTTTTGGATTCCTGGATAGCAGTGATTTTGCTTTCCCAGGAAATTGGCAAGACCCTTGTCAGGATCTTCTCCACCCAGTCCTCTTCAAGAATGACTCTACCAAGAGACTTGAGTTCATTTTGTCAGAGTTTTGAACCTCGTGTACATGTCTTGGATTGTCTCTCCTTCTTTCATAGTAAAGTTTTCATATTGAGAGTATAGTAGAGTACATCTTGATCTTTCCACTTGAGGTGTTCCTTCATGGGATACTTGCAAGGTATCCCAGATTTCTTTGGCAGTGGTGCAGCTTTGGATTCTGCTATACTCGTCTGGACCTAGTCCACACATTAGCCACTTTTTAGCCTTAGCATCCGTCTCCCATTTCTTCCGATCCTAAGTAGTGCAGTCAGCTCTAGTTTTTGGTACATATACTCCTTCAGCAGTCTTCTTCATGGTGGCTAGAGGACCATCAATGACTATGTCCCAAATCTCATAGTCTTCTCCAATCAAGTTATCCTTCATCTTGTTCTTCCACCAAGAGTAATACTAGCCATTAAAGAGTGGTGGCCTTGCAATTGATTGACCCTCCGAGTTTCCAGGTGGTGCACTCATTTTGATCTTTTTCAAGGCGTTAGCCTTTTCAAGGATAACCTGCTCTGATACCAATTGATGTTTTATACGTCAATACCACACAAGAGGGGGGTGATTTGTGTGGTGTCCAATTTTCGAGTGCGGTCTCTATAGAAGAACCTGGTACTTCTTGGTGTTCCAACTTCTACTATTTGTGGAAAAGTAATTGCAGAAATTAAAGAACACAACAATTTTACGTGGAAAACACCTGGCTCAAAAGGTGAAAAAACCACGACCTACTTCCCAGTAGGATTTTCCCAAACTCTTCACTACAACTCTGAGCCAAACAACATTTACAAAATAAACTCTTTTGTAAACCTAAGGACTAACTCTAATCCCTTTGTGGCAAACTAGCCTCTAGCTAATTGCGACAAACTTCAAGTTAACTCTAACTTGATCATGTGTACCTATTACAATTGCTTCTAATAAAGCTGAAAGATACAATATTTAATCACCTACTACAAACCAACTAGACTCAAAAGATAACAGATAGAACTGGTTCTTCTAGCTGGTTCAAGCAGCTTTTGTGTCGCACAAGGATTCTGCTTGCAAAATTGCTTTGGTAATTTTGCTTTCAGTTCTTGTTTCACTTCTGTCTTTATGCGATCAATTCTTCAGCAGGAATGCTTCAACAATTTATAGAATTCGTAGTTGAGATGTTGTTGTTCGTTCTAGTGCAACTCTTCCTTGGTGGAAGAGTTTGTGTTCATCTCAACTTCCTCGATTTTTTATGTCCTGCTGAATTCGAACTCTTTCTTCTTATCACTTTGCAACCTTTTCGCTTCAGGAGACAACCTCTTAGTTCATAGATAATTCACAGATCATGTTTATCTCTTTTGCATGTACGCTTCTTGTGCCAATGGTTCTGTTTGATAATGTTTGCCCTGATGGACCTGGTTCAACTGGGTAGGCATTTGTCAATCTTCAAGACCATGCAGTGACTTGGTTCAACAAACTCAATATTCAACCAAGTGCACCATTCAATCTTTGTGGGACATAGGTGCCAACAGATAATATGTCACGATCTGGATTTCTTATCATCCGGACCGTGATGGCACCTAACATCGCACTCACTAGGCAAGCCAAAGTTAGAGTTCTATTTACCCTTTTCTGTTACTTTTATTTTATAATCAAAATTTGACAAGCTAACTCAACGAAATAAAAGCGGAAGTACACAAATTAATGATTATCCTTGCAATATTAATAAAACTGAAACTATTACCACCCAGAAACTGGTGTCACAACTCACGAACAATCTATGAATATCTACAAGTATGAGTCTAAAAGAAAAGTACATTTGTCTCGAAGAGAAATAAAACAGAAATGTAAAGGTGAAAGGGGACGACAGGAGCCTGCGGACGTATGCAGGACTACCTTAGGTCTCCTGGACTATATCTGCAACACATCTCTCTATCAGCCACAATCAACTCCAAAATATGCACAGAAATGCAGAGTGTAGAATCAGTACAACCGACTCCTTGTACTGGTAAGTGTCGAGCCTAACCTCGATGAGGTAATGACAAGGCTACGACGGGGCATTTATAATATAACCTGTATTCAGTTTAGGACAAAGAAAAAAAGAAAGTGTGAAATAAAATAGAACAGTAACTTGCAGTAAATAAATACGGAACCTCGTTAACTTACTAGTACTCACTATAACCAATCCTTAAGAAAGTTTCAATGCTACATAATGAAAATACAGTAGAAGCAATACAAATAAATAACCAAATGATGCGGCGTGCATCCCGATCCCACCATATAATAAGTAACAATATGAACATTCACCCTTATTCCTCCTGTTGCGGCGTGCAACCCGATCCCACATGCCCCCCCTTATTACTCCTCAATATATCACCCTTATTCCTCATGTTGCGGCGTGCAACCAATCCCACATATCCACTCTTATTACTCCTTATTGCGACATGCAATCCGATCCTACCAGAAAATCATCAGTCACATATAAGAACAAATGTTTCACAATTTAGTTCAAATCCTCTGAAACATGTATGCCTAAAACCAATGTAAATGGAAAACAAGACAATTAGGGAACTCTACCAATTATTACTACACAGCGAGACTATTGGGTCAAGAAGCTGAATGGTTTTGAAGATTGACAAATGAACTCAGAGTTGAACCATGTCCATCACTGGAGACATAGACACACAGAGTTAATGGCATGTGAGGAGATCACACACAGAAGATAAACACAATCAGTGATCTGAAGAGATATCTCCTAATCGAAAAGGTTGCAAATTGATAGGGAGATGGAATCCTTATTAAGTAAGGACAGAATCAAGATAGAAGAGGATCTAGGGAGTTGAGATCAACTAGAACTCTTCCACCAAGGAAGAGTTGCATCAGAACTCTCGCATATCTCCTTGACTACTTATCCTATATATTGTCAAGTGTTCTTACTGAACAGGTGCGCACAAACATAGAAGTAAAACAAGAATTGAGAGCAAAATTACCAAAGCAACTTTGCAAGCAGTTCGTGTGAGAATTCCTGTGACTCAGAAGCTACTTGAATCAGCTAGAAGAACCAGTTCCATCTGTTATCTTTTAGTCTAGTTTATTTGTAGTAGGTGTTTACAAATTGTATCTTTCAGTTTTATCTAGAAGCAATTGTAATACGTACTGAGTATTGAAGTTAGAGTTATCTTGGAGCTTGTCGCAAATAACTTGAGGCTAGTTTGCCACAAGTGGATTAGAGTTAGTCCTTAGGTTTACAAAAGAGTTTATTTTGTAAATGTTGTTTGGCTCATTGACTTAGTGAAGAGTTTGGGAAATTCCTGCTGGGCAGTAGGTCGTGGTTTTTTCACCTTTTGAGCCAGGTGTTTTCCACGTAAAATTATTGTATTCTTTTATTTCTGCAATTATTATTCCGCAAACTGTAGGAGTTGGAACACATAGAAGAACTTGGTATTTCTATAACTAGTGCACGCGAAAACTGGACACCACACAAATCACCCCCCCCCCCTGTGTGGTATTAACGTTTAAAACATCAAATGGTATCAGAGCAGGTTATCCTTGAAGAGGTTAACACCTTAGGAAAAGATGAAGATGAGTGCACCACCTGGGAACGGGGAATGACAATCAACTGCTAGGCCACAACTCTTCAATGGCCTGTACTACTCCTGGTGGAAGAACAGAATGAAAGATTACTTAATTTGAGAAGTCTATGAATTATGGGACATACTCACTGATGATCCTTTGGCTACCATGAAAAAGACTGCTGAAGGAGCAGACGTTCTAAAGACAAGAGTTGATTGCATTGCTTAAGACTTAAGAAAATGGGAGAAGAATTCTAGGGCCAGGAAGTGGCTCGTGTGTGGACTTGGTCCAGACGAGTATAGTAGAATTCAAAGCTGCACCACAGCCAAAGAAATTTGGGATACGTTGCAAGTGGCTCACGAAGGAACACCTCAAGTGAAGAGGTCAGGAGGAACTCTACTATATTCTCAATATGAGAATTCCACCATGAAGGAAGGAGAGACCATCCAAGAGATATATACAAGGTTCACTACACTAACCAATGAACTCAAGTCTCTTGGAAGGGTGATTTTTGAAGAAGACAGGGTTGAGAAAATGTTGACAAGGGTTTTTCCAATCTCTTGGGAAAGTAAGATCACTGCTATTTAGGAATCCAAAAACATGGCAACCCTCAGGTTGGATGAGCTAATTGGAAATCACACTGCTTACGAACTAAAAAGGCAGACAATGAAGATGGATGCTCCCAAGAAGGAAAGAAGTCTAGCACTGAGAATCACTGAGGGAGAAGATCTGGAAGAAGATGAGATGTCCATGATCACCAAGGAATTCATAAACTTTCTCACTAGAAAAAATGGCATCTCAAGAGGTGGAAACTACAATAAGGCAAAGGCTCCAGAAAAGCCCACCAATGAGGGATGCTACAAATGTGGAAAAACTGATCATCACATCAAAAACTGTCCTCAGTGGGAAGTGGAATGGAAAAGGGAAAGATCTGAGCGAAGGAACCAGAAGGAGGAACTGGTTCATCCTAAGAAAAACACAACGAAAACTATGGTTGCTGCTTGGGGAGAAAACTCAGATGAAGAATCAGAAGATCAAGATGGAGATGAACAAGCTCTTATGGAAATTGTTGAATTAGATGAGGAATCATGCTAAGAACAAGAGGTAAGTATATCTAATCTCAAAAATAAGATTAAGTTCCTATCTAATGAAAAACTCTCTGAATTGTTACTTGAATTCATGGAAGATTCTGAAGAAATAAATAAAGAAAAAAGAACAGTTGTCCAAGGAGTGTGTAATGTTAAAAGCAAAGTGTAAGAACCTAGAACTCAGAGTAAGTGAATCTGTAGATGAAAACACTGCCTTGAAGAACAGGTTCATCCACTTGAAACTAAGGTCCTAGAGTTAAAATCTGAAAATTTAAAACTGAAACTATGAACTAGCAAGAAGACAACTGACAACTTGCCATTAAGCGGAACTTTTAAGGAACTAAGAATACCACAGAAGATGAAGCATGTATCCATGGATTAAAGACTGCCTTGACCCTGGGAATATAAGAAATCGAAGTATTTAGGGATTCGACGCTTATCATCTGCCAAACTCAAAAGAAATTAAAAACAAAATATGAAAAACTTTTGACATACCATGCTTATCTTGAAAAGCTCACTGAGCAATTCAAGAAAATCAGTTTCTCTCCACTACCCAGAGAAAAAAGAAGTTCGCGGATGCATTGGCAACACTGGCCTCCATGATAAACATTCCTGAGGGAAAGTCCACCCAATCATGATAGAACAAAGAAGCAGCCCGGTGTATTGCAACCTAATAGAAATTTTCTCAACTCATGTTAGAAGAAAATATAGGCAAACTAAAGGATAAGTTGTACAATAAAGATGAACAGATATAAAAGAGGACCTTGGAAAGGTCAAACATGAATTGGATCGAACATGCGAATGGAATAAATCTCCTGATGCCTTGACATGGCTTCAAAAAAATCATAGTAGAAACAAAACAGGACTTGGCTTTGGGAGTCAACTGCCCAAATGGGATCCCAAAAGTAAGTACCTCACACTTCTTGAGAACAAAATATGCACCCACTGTGGTAAGACTAGTCACTACAAAATTGAATGCAATGCAAAAAGGCAGGCTAGCCAAAATAATGAAAGTTTTGTTCGAAAGAAAAATTGGCTGCCAAATTGGGCCAGAAAAAGCTTAATTCATCCTTTTTCTCATAGAAAAGGAACCAAACTAGTTTGGGTCCCTAAGACTAACCCATGATTTCTTTTGTAGGTTCAAGTGAAAGGAAGCAATCAAATATGGTACTTGGATAGTACCAATATATCCCATCTTAGGGCTTTTGGTTGTAAGTGGTTTGTGCACAACAATGGCAAGGACTCCCGAGGTAAGTTTGATCCCAGAAGTGATGAGGGAGTATTATTGGGATATTCCTCACATAGTAAGGCTTATAAGGTATATAACAAAAGAACTATGTGTGTAGAAGAAAGTGTGCATGTTGTTTTTGCTGAAATTAACATTCTTTCTGAGAGACAGGAACATGAAGATGAGGAAATTGGGTTGGTCAGAAACTCCGACCAAACTAGAGAAACTATGGAAGAAGAGGTGATGGAACAGGTGATGGAACAGGTCCATCTACCATGAGCAACCGAAAGGGGGAACTGATGTGCCGAAGAATTTCGGCATATTTAATACCATATTGCTTAAATTATGGCTCGTTTCAAGAGCATTTACTCTTATTAATTATAGAATTTTGGTATTTTGCAGTACACAAGGTGTAAACACTCAAGACCATGCAAAAGAGAGCTAAAGAAGAGAAAAGAGGAGGAAAATGGCCGAATACGATCGCATAGGAAACATGTGAATCGCATTTCGAGCCTAGAGATCGCATACCGCAACAGAAAGTTGAGTCAAATTTAAGGAGTGAAATGCGGTCAAATATGCGACCGCATATCTCAAATGCGAACCGCATTTCAATCGCATCTCCATCTGATGCCTGAAGCCACACTACAAATGCGACGCATGAATGCGATCGCATATCACCAATGCAGACCGCATCTCTCAAATGCGATGAATCTCTGGGACCTAGGGTTTTGATATGTGATGAAGAAAGTGAAGATGCGAATCGCATTCCTGTTATAAGACAGGAATGCGATCGCATATCAGCCCGACAGAGGTGTTTTGTCTGTTTTTCACCCAAATTTCCTGCCCACTATAAAAGGATTTATCTTGGCATCTCTTTAGAGATACATAGATAGATAGATAGAGGACTTTGGCATATCTTTGGACATATTTTGAGCTTTGTAAATATATTTTGAGTAGAGAAGAACAAGTATTGATTTGTGGGTTTGCACACACACTTTGGATTTGTAGATTTCGACATTGTGGTGAAGTTTTCTTTACCCATTGGTGTTTATTTCTTCATTTCCTTGCTTTATATTGTATATCTAAGTATGTAGTATTTTTACAACACTTGAATATGGTTTATGGGAATATTCATATTTAAAGTGTGGATTAAATACCTTGTTGTGCTTATGTATTGAATGATTTTATTATATTTGTGAAGTGGGTGTTTGTTATTTTAATTATTCTTGTTCTTTAATGTTTCCAAAGGGATTAGCTAACCCTAGGACTCGCCCATTAACTCCGAATTAGTTTTGGAAAAGATTATTTGGGGTTGGGAAAGATTAATTAACAAGAACTTGAGGATTTAACCCTCATTTTATAGATTCTACCTAGGGATAGGATTGAACTACTTGTAGCCAAACTCGGAAGTGCTTAATCTCCTAATTGGGTTAGGGATAATTCAATTAGGAAGTCTTGTTAGTCTTTGGGAAAAGCTAATTAAGAAATGTTATCCGTGGCTAATTAACATTACCCGCTCATATTTGTAAAATCGTGAAATACATTGGATCGTTACTCGAGTGTAATACCCGAAGCATCGATACTTGTTGCCATCGATCATTTTAATTGCTTTCTAGGTTAGTTTATATTTTCGCATTTAGTTATAAACAATTATCAAAAACCCAAAATCATATTTGTTTGGCACTGCACGATAAGTGATAATTCTCTAGCATTCCTAAACGCCCTCATATTGTTCTCTGTGGGATTCGACCCCAACCTTGTTGGGTTACTATATTTGACAACGATCGCTTACATTCTTTTAAGGTGTAAATTGAGCGTATCAAATTTTGGCGCCGTTGCCGGGGAACAATAGGCGTAACTTAGGTTATTGGTTTTTGGAGAAGTAAGCTTGAGTACTTTGATCCAAACTTGTGAATATTTGTGTAATTAATTTCTCATTTTTATTTTCTTAATTTTTCACAAAAATAAAAAAATGGCATCATATAATGAACATTGGTTGGATGGTAGTTGTTCATATTTTGATGACCCTTGTCCTTATTGTGGAGGACCACACTCGTGGCAAAATTGTTTAAATTCTCCCGGGGATGACTTGTGCGCACAATTTCAAACCCATGAGTGGAGTATTTGTGATAGGTGTGGTGGCCAAAATGGTCATGAGTATGATTGTTTGTATTTGTGCGTCCCTTCCCCGAGCCCCCACTATGATGAATCTACTCTTTGTAATGGAAATTTTTGGGGCAAGGAAATGGAGGAATTTGAGCATAAAAGCAATGGAAAGTTCAAGCTCATGTTGGAATGTCTACTTGGAAAAGGAAACCATGAGCAACATGCCTTGGAGGAACTTTTGGAGACCCATCTCCAAAATGATTTGGCACTTGAAAGGTTGCACTCACAAATGGACGCAATGATTGAAGCTTCAAGGGCTCAAAAAGCCTTGGACGTGAGTGACAACCAAGAAGTTGAATCCTTGGCACTTGAACAAAACCAAGAAGAACTCTCAAATTCTCAAAATGAGGTGATGATGCATATGTT
>ML257045.1:628-85719 GCA_005239495.1 Nicotiana undulata | reverse complement strand
CCAAGAAGTGCAAAATGAAGAAATTGAGGCTTGGCTCGGTCATCTACTTACCACCCCCCACCGCCCGTGGTCACAAGCTTGATTCCAAGCTAGGTGCCAAGTTCAAAACGTCAAAGTGGCGAGAAAAGCGGTAAAAGTTGATTTGCGTCGTGCCACGACGTTAAATGCGGCGCTTGGTGGGAGACAACCCATCTTGGTTCAAAAATATTTGAGTCATTTTTGAAAAATATTTTTTTAGAATAGCTTCTTATATTATTTCTAACCAATCTGCCAAGTTTCATATTTTTTGGAGTTGATTTGAGCAGGTTTGGATCACGTAGGCGNTTTTTGAGTCATTTTTGAAAATTTTCTTTTTAACATAGCTTCTTATATTATTTCTAACCAATCTGCCAAGTTTCATATTTTTTGGAGTTGATTTGAGCAGGTTTGGATCACGTAGGCGCGGGCCTCTCAAACGCAGGTGCGATGGCGAGGAGGTTGACGAGAGCTCACAGCTATTCTGACCAGCCACTTCTCCTACAGTCTGCTAGTCTGATGCAGACCTCAGGGAGACCCTCAAACTTTGATCTTTTATTTTGATATTGTGCAGTGAGGTCACTGCAATATTTAACGTTGGGGGTGGCATGTGCATATTTGTTGTTTCTATACATTGTATCTATCTATGACTTGGGTGATGACATTGTTATGTGCCCTTGCCGGGCTTTAGTGTTATTTATAGATATGATGTGCCCTTGCCGGGCTTGGTATGATTTGGTTTAGCTGTTTTAGTAGTTGATTTTATCTTTAACTTTTAGCTTCTTAATTTCATTTTTAGTAGTTAGTTCATTTCATTTCCGTAGTAATAATACTTTCTTGGGTTTTCTTCATGCTACGGTTCTTTCCCAAGAAATACATTTTGAAGTGAACCGGGTGACTTGTCCCTATGATAGATGGTGTGACAACTTTCTTAAGGGAATTAGTCTTGTGTTGCTAGGAAGAGACTCTTGGATTATTTGGTACTAAAGAAATTAATCTCTTGTATGAGAAATGTGATCTAAGAATATCCCTCCGAAAAGAAAGAAAAAAATGAGTTTTAAATGAAAACAAATAAGTTGCGTGGTGCAAAACAATTTTTGTGATAAATTCTTGGCTCCTGTAGTGCCTCTTTACATACTAGCTCGAAATTATTGCTCTAAACTCCTAAAAAAAATAAAAAAAATAAAAATATATATATATATAATAATAAAAAGAAATTGATCCATCCTTGATCGATTCATGTGCCATGTGTGTTAGTGTTTGTATAAATAATTCTTGTGTTTGCTTCCATCATCTAGAACTTGCCCGGTTGGTTTTTCAATGCTAATGATAGTTATGTTTGGTTGGAGAAATGACCTTAGGCATTCTTTGTGTTATTAAAAACCCGTTAGCCTTTCAAGCCACCATTGTTTACATGTTATCACTAGTTACCCCATTTGAACCTTGAACTTTTTCTTTGTTCACCTCAATACTAGACTTTCCCTCTTGAAAAATAATTTCTCCTTTGAACCCGTCCCTCCTTGAATATTGAGAATGAGGCAAAAAGCCTAAGTTGGGGGTGTAGTGTCAAAATGGAAACTAGGAAGGTACTATCTTGAAATCAAGCTCCAAAAGAAAAGTACAAAAGAAAAATACAAAAAAAAAAAAATACAAAAGGAAAATACAAAAGAAAAGCACAAAAAGAATATGGGAGCTTTGAAGAGAGGAATTGAGGTATGAAAATGGTTCTAGGTTAGTAACTAAGTGCAAATGAGGCTATGTGGTTTGAATTGACACAAAGTGCAAAAAGGAAGAAAAATGTGAGTAGTGTTCAAGGAGGGTGTAGCCATTTCCCAAATGTGTATCCTACCTTTCCCCAAACCTACGTTACAAGCTTATAAAGTCCTTATGGGATCTCCAACTGAATATTCTTGAATATGCTATGAATTAAAATAAGGGCAAGCCTATGGTATGATTGTTTGTAGCACTTGAACGTTTTTGTGAGTGTGAGTGACTTTGTAAATATGTCCCTTGTTGTTGATATTGTAAATATTGTGAGTTGGGACTTTCTTTCGTTCTTGTGAGGGCATATGAATTAGAATTGAATGGTGAAATTATTATTTATTTATTTATTTTAAAAGTCGAGCATGTATAGTAGATTAGTGTTGTTGAGTCACTCCTTGAGGCTTTTTCTTATCACTTTATTGTTTTTGAAAAGCCCGTGCACTTCTTAAAATTGTTTGTAAATGAGGGTGTAATTCGATTAAGAAGCATACTTGAGCCTAATTATTAGTACCAACCAAATCCATTAGTTTAGATGTTGTAAATGTAGGTGCTTGAGGACAAGCAAAAGTTTAAGTTGGGGGTGTTGATGTGCCGGAGAATTTCGGCACATTTAATACCATAGTGCTTAAATTATGGCTCGTTTCAAGAGCATTTACTCTTATTAATTATAGAATTTTGGTATTTTGCAGTACACAAGGTGTAAACACTCAAGACCATGCAAAAGAGAGCTAAAGAAGAGAAAAGAGGAGGAAAATGGCCGAATGCGATCGCATATGAAACATGTGAATCACATTTCAAGCCTAGAGATCGCATAACGCAACAGAAAGTTGAGTCAAATTTATGGAGTGAAATTCGGTCAAATATGTGACCGCATACTTCAAATGCGAACCGCACTTCAATCGCATCTCCATCTGATGCCTGAAGCCACACTGCAAATGCGACGCATGAATGCGATCGCATATCACCAATGCGGACCGCATCTCTCAAATGCGATGAATCTCTGGGACCTAGGGTTTTGATATGCGATGAAGAAAGTGAAGATGTGAATTGCATTCCTGTTATGCGACAGGAATGCGATCGCATATCAGCCCGACAGGGGTGTTTTTGTCTGTTTTTCACCCGAATTTCCTTCCCACTATAAAAGGATTTATCTTGGCATCTCTTTAGAGATACATAGAGAGATAGATAGAGGACTTTGGCATATCTTTGGACATATTTTGAGCTTTGTAAATATATTTTGAGTAGAGAAGAACAAGTATTGATTTGTGGGTTTGCACACACACTTTGGATTTGTAGATTTCGACATTGTGGTGAAGTTTTCTTTACCCATTTGTGTTTATTTCTTCATTTCCTTGCTTTGTATTGTATATCTAAGTGTGTAGTATTTTTCCAACACTTGAATATGGTTTATGGGAATATTCATATTTAAAGTGTGGATTAAATACCTTGTTGTGCTTATGTATTGAATGATTTTATTATATTTGTGAAGTGGGTGTTTGTTATTTTAATTATTCTTGTTCTTTAATGTTTCCAAAGGGATTAGCTAACCCTAGGACTCGCCCATTAACTCCGAATTAGTTTTGGAAAAGATTATTTGGGGTTGGGAAAGATTAATTAACAAGAACTTGAGGATTTAACCCTCATTTTATAGATTCTACCTAGGGATAGGATTGAACTACTTGTAGCCAAACTCGGAAGTGCTTAATCTCCTAATTGGGTTAGGGATAATTCAATTAGAAAGTCTTGTTAGTCTTTGGGAAAAGCTAATTAAGAAATGTTATCCGTGGCTAATTAACATTACCCGCTCATATTTGTAAAATCGTGAAATACATTGGATCGTTACTCGAGTGTAATACCCGAAGCATCGATACTTGTTGCCATCGATCATATTAATTGCTTTCTAGGTTAGTTTATATTTTCGCATTTAGTTATAAAACAATTTTCTACACCAAAATCGTATTTTTTTGGCATTGTGCGATAAGTGATAATTCTCTAGCATTCCTAAAGGCCCTCATATTTTTCTCTGTGGGATTCGACCCCAACCTGTTGGGTTACTATATTTGACAACGATCGCTTACCCTATTTTAAGGTTTAAATTGAGCGTATCAGGAACTCAATAGCAAACCTCATCGGAACCTGTCCATGATCCTGTTGCACAGCAACAAGGCACTGTAAGATCATCATGTTGTGAACAATTGGTTTTAAAACCACACAGATACCAAAGTTCTCACCCCATTGAGAACACCATAACGGATCTAGCATCTGGAATCAAAACAAGATCCTCTCTGAAAAATCTGTGTGCTTTTGATGCCTTCATATCCTTGATCGAACAAAAAAATGTTGTTGAAGCCTCACAAGATGCATACTGGTAAATGCCATGCAAGAGGAACTCAATAAATTTGAAAGAAGTTAAGTTTGGCATCTGGTACCCAGACCTCTAGATAGATTAGTGATTGGCACAAAGTGGGTCTTCAGAAATAAACTTGATGAAGATGGAACAGTTGCAAGAAACAAGGCTAGACTGGTGGTCGAAGGATATAGTCAAGAAGAGGGCATAGACTATGATGAAACTTTTTCTCCTGTGGCAAGGCTGGAGGCAATAAAGCTCCTCATAGCATTTGCTGCCTACATGGAATTCACCCTCCACCAAATGGATGTCAAGAGTGCTTTTTTGAATGGCTACCTAAAAGAGGAAGTATTTGTCAAGCAACCTCCGGGATTTGAAAGCAGGGAGACTCCTGACCATGTGTACAAACTTGACAAGGATTTTTATGGACTCAAGCAAGCACCAAGAGCATGGTATGAACGGCTATCTAAATTCCTGCTGGAACATTACTACAAAAGAGGTAAAATTGACAGCACCTTGTTCTTGAAGGAAAAAGGTAAGGATCTCTTGGTAGTACAAATATATGTAGATGACATAATATTTGGAGCAGCATATGAAAAACTAAGTAAGGAATTTGCTAAACCAATGGGGAATGAATTTGAAATGAGCATGTTGGGTGAGCTTAATTTCTTTTTAGGCTTACAAATTAAACAAAGTTCAAATGGTACTATGATCCATCAGCAAAACTATGTGAAAGAGTTGCTCAAAAGATTTAAAATGGAAGACTCAAACGAAATTGACACTCCCATTGCAACAGCCACAAAACTAGATGCAGATGAACCTGGTTCATCTGTTGATCAAAAGTTGTATAGAGGGATGATTGGGTATTTATTATACCTTACTGCCAGTAGACCTGACATTTTTTTCAGCGTAGGGTTTTCTGCAAGATTTCAGGCTAATCCCAAGGAGTCCCATTTAACTGCAGTGAAGAGAATCCTGAGATATCTAAAAGGCACCACTGACCTATGTCTTTGGTACCCCAAAGGTAGTAATTTCGATCTTGTGGGCTACGATGATGCTGACTATGCAGGGTTCTTAATAGATAGAAAAAGCACCTCAGGTATGGCACGCTTTTTGGGATCATGGATTATGTCTTGGGCCACTAAGAAACAGAATTCAGTAGCTCTATCTACTGCTTAGGCTGAGTACGTGGTTGCAGCCTCATGTTGTGCTCAATTACTATGGATTAAGCAACAACTGATGGACTTTGGTATAGAGGTTGGATGCATTCCTATCTTCTGTGATAACACTAGTACTATTAGTATGACAAAGAACCCCGTTCATCATAAAATAACAAAGCACATGGATGTTAGACACCATTTCTTAAAAGACAACTATGAGAAGGGAATGATCTCAATCGAATTTTGTGCTACTGACAAACAAATTGCTGACATCTTTACTAAAGCACTAAGTAGAGAGCATTTTGAGAGAAACAGGTTACAATTAGGGATGATTAAGATCACCTAATTGAACCAGTTCAAAAACAAAAAAGAAAAAAAATTGGCTACGATTTCTGAAATGTGTAAATAATCAGAATAATCATTGCTTAGTTTTATGCCTTAAAAAGAATACTCTATTGACATGTGTTAATATGACTCTTTGGTTACTAATGATGTTTTTCTATTTTTGTAAATTGATGCAAAATCAAGAGATTCTAACAAGATGAACTTGGTTCATCATTGCTGGTTCATCTGACTGATAATGTACGTGCTCATCACTATACACATATTGTAATAATTATAGTTACTCATGATCAGGACTCTATCCAAAATAAGCTCTTTTCAAAATCTCAGTACGTATCCCAAAATTGAACCCGTTCCAAAGAGTCCAATCAAATTAAATTATCCTAGACTATAGGGGAGTCATAACCGTCACTTATCACCTGACACACCTGAGCCGATTATACTCTCACTTGACCAAAAATTACACCCGTTGTACATTTATTAACCAAGCCTTTAAAAACTCATCATCACCTCTCTAATTCTTCACTCTATTTTCTTCCAAAAGGCATAATCGTCGAAACTAGTTCAATTTTCTATTAAAACACCTTGATCGAAATCTTCCTCTTTACCAAAAATCATAACTATGTCTTCCACACCACCTTCTGCTACATCCTCCTCAACTACACTTCAATACAATATCACTCTTGAAGATACTGGTTCAACTCCATCTCAATCAAATTCTTCCACCCAGTCTCAATCACACTCTTCCACCTCTCAAAACAACCCTACTTCGTCTCCTCCAATCGTTCATGTTGTACCACCAATCCCTCCTCAGAACCCGGGAGAAGGCGTGTGAAAATTCTAGCCAGAAAGACTGTGGCCTCTAGCTCTCTTGCTCGAAAATTGAATGCAAAACTTCAAGCTAGCCAGGACCAAGAATCTGAGAACTCCAATGACTCTTTCAAGTCCGCCAATGAGGAGGAAGCAACCGGTTCGTCTGACTCTGAACAGGTAACACCTACAATTAGGTTTGATCCTGTCACTTCTGAAAATAGGTTTGTTATAATTGGGTCTGTAGTGGATGTGGAGATTCCTGATAGGAGAAGAAGAGGAGGTAAAAATAACATTGTGAAAGAAATTGAGACAGAGGGAGAAAGTAGTATTGTGAGGGGAACATGGGAAGTAGGTACTCCACTGGCAATATGTGGTCCTGCCCCAGTGGTTGTTGCAGAAGGTGCCAAGGATTTAGGGGGAAGCAATTCTAGAGAGGCTACAGAAGGGCTGGAAAATCTACAGCATGCAACCGATGAACCTGGTTCATCCATGGAGGAAACTTTGGTAGAACTTATGAGAAAATTAAGGGAGAGCTATAAACCCAAAAAGAAGAGAACCCCCAAGACCAAGAAAGTTGATCCTCCAGTGGAAAGCAAGAAAAGAAAAGCCACTTCCTCTGCTGACACTTCAATTCCTAGAGGTCGCACTATAAGGAGTGCAATTAGGCAGAGTGAAGGGGAGTTGCAGAAAGCTCTGAGGGAGAGTAAGAGAAAGAAAGCTGCAAAGGGGAAGGCAAGAGTGTTTGAGCCTGCAGAGGCTGTTGATGTTGAGGAGATGGACCTAGTCCATCAAGAGGAACAACTGGAAGAAGTTGAGACTGAGACACCCAAACCAATGAAGGCCAAGACTTCTTCCAAGAAGTCAGCATCTGTGTATGCTACACCCTCGACTCTTGCTAGGCGAACTAGGTCCAAATCAAAGAAGGTTCAGTTTGATGATGAAAATAAGTGTAGTGGTGAAGAAGCAGAAGAGTCTGTTAGAGAGACAGACAAGTTGATAAAGTTTGGGAAGCATACAATACTGAAAGGAAGGTTGTTAAGGGATCTTGAAGAATCAGGCATGATCTACCTTGTGGACACTCTGGATGTGCAGGGCTGGAAGGACATGGTCCTTCAACTCGATGGAAGGCTAGAAAGGAGTGAAATTGTAGATTCATGGCAAAAACAGAGGTCAAAGATAGAAGGGTCTCCAGTCAGGTAAAGGGGGTTAATATCTCCTTTGATGCCAAGGAGCTGGGCGAGATACTTGGGATTCCCTCTAAAGGATACGATGATTATACAAGATAGAGGTGGCCCAGCTTGGATGGCCTTCTTTCAGCACTTCAAATCACTAGGAGATTCAGTGAAAATGATGAAGATGTGGAACCAAGGGTTGTGTACAACAGCGAGATGAAGCCCCAGCACAAAGTGATTTTTGAGTTCGTCAACAAGTGCATACTGCCCAGACAAGAGAGGAGGCATATAGCAAACTACATGGATTTGACTCTCATGGAACGCCTGGACAGTGGACGGCAAATCAATTGGCCCTCTTTCATCATTCAGTTACTGGACAGGGTGGTGAATGGAACAAAGGCCCATGCTATCCCATATGGGTTCATCCTAACGACTGTACTGGCCCACTTCAAAATGCCCGTGAAGAAGGAAGAAATGGCCACTGTCAAGGATCATTTTGGGAAGAACACACCTCTTACTTGTGATTATGCTGTGAATGTTCCTGATGATGAACCTGGTTCATCAAGAAAAATGCCTGTGGACAGCAAGGTCAGGGCGCTTGTACATGAAGGTGGGGTTAAGGATGCTGAAATCCTTAGATTGAAGACCCGCCTTAAAGAGGTTGAGGCTGAGCCGGATGCGCTCAAAGCTGAACTGGCAAATGAAAAGGAGAAGAATGCAGGAATTCTTCAACAAATGCTTTCTCTTCTCCAAGCAAAGAACCCAACCTCCACCCCTCCCAGCCTTAGGTGTCCAGTGTCATCCCTAAACCATCTATGACCCAATTAGGGATTTTTTGTTTCTTTTTTTGCTCATGGTTGTGACTATTTTTATTTGTTTTTGTGTTTGGTGCCTGAACTATTATCTAATCAATGAATTGTGTTGTTTCCGCTCTTACTTTTGTCTCACTTTCTTTAATAGCCTGCATTCTTGGTTTACTTTTGATGATTAATCCATGTTTTCACTTGCAGTTGCCTTAGTGGCCATGAGTAATTATTATAAAAACTGGTAATTCTAACACTTTGCAACTTTTCGATAATGCCAAAAAGGGGAAGATGTGCTATATTATAAAATTGTGATATTTAAAACCTAATGAAACTGGTTCTTTATGATAAATATTTAATGCTATAAAAAGTGTCAATGTTGGATTAAAGTGATTACAGGTCTAAGCACTGAGTTTGTCATCATCAAAAGGGGGGGAATTTGTTGGGTCAAGAAGCTAAATGGTTTTGAAGATTGACCAATGAACTCAGAGTTGAACCATATCCATCACTGGAGACATAGACACACAGAGTTAATGGCACGTGAGGAGATCACACATAGGAGATAAACACAATAAGTGATCTGAAGAGATATCTCCTTATCGAAAAGGTTGCAAATTGATAGGGAGATGGAATCCTAATTGAGTAAGGACAGAATCAAGATAGAAGTGGATCTAGGGAGTTGAGATCAACTAGAACTCTTCCACCAAGGAAGAGTTGCATCAGAAATCTAGCAGATCTCCTTGACTACTGATCCTATATATTGTCAAGTGTTCTTACTGAATAGGTGCGCACAAACGTAGAAGAAAAACAAGAATTGAGAGCAAATTTACCAAAGCAACTTTGCAAGCGGTTTGTGTGAGAATTCATGTGTGACTCAGAAGCTACTTGAACCAGCTAGAAGAACCAGTTCCATCTGTTATCTTTTAGTCTAGTATATTTGTAGTAGGTGTTTACAAATTGTATCGTTCAGCTTTATCTAAAAGCAATTGTAATAGGTAATGAGTATTGAAGTTAGAGTTAACTTGGAGCTTGTCGCAAATAGCTAGAGGCTAGTTTGCCACAACTGGATTAGAGTTAGTCCTTAGGTTTACAAAAGAGTTTATTTTGAAAATGTTGTTTGGCTTATTGACTTAGTGAAGAGTTTGGGAAATTCCTACTGGGAAGTAGGTCGTGGTTTTTTCACCTTTTGAGCCAGGTGTTTTCCACGTAAAATTGTTATGTTCTTTTATTTCTGCAATTATTATTCCGCAAATTGTAGGAGTTAGAACTCATAGAAGAACCTGGTATTTCTATAACTAGTGCACGCGAAAATTGGACACCACACAAATCACCCCCCCCCCCCCCCCCCTCTTTTGTGGTATTGATGTTTAGAAAATCAGAGACGAACCAGAATGTACCATGAAACACCAACAACCAGCTGAACCATTAAGGTATCACAATGAAACTACAGAATAACTAATACTTTCAGATAAGTAAAACAATATCTAAAAAAACAAGTAGACATAGAAGCATCAATCAGCATAAAACAGTTAAGTCGGGAAGATAGCAAATTGGGAACGGGGAAGGGAGCAGGATAAGCAAGTAATTTGGTGGCGCATAGGTACTCGTTACCTCACTTATATGCCACACACATGCAATTTTACATATCAATTAAGTCAGGGATTCCTAATCCCTCGAGTCGAAGTTAGACCAAACACTTACCTCAATCTGACGGCCAACTCAACCCTCAATTATCCCTTTTCCTCTATTTTCCACCTCTTAACCACTCGTATCTGGTCAATATCAACTTAATAACATCAATTATCTCTAAAGAAACCAACTCAAATGCATAATTATAAGTTTCCCAACAATTTCTCCAAAAAATCAAAAATCGACCACGGGCCCACTTGGTCAAAACCCAAAATTCAGACCAAAACCCGATCATCCATTCACCCCCAAGCCCGGGTATACAATTGGTTTTGGAATCCGACCACAATTTGAGGTCTAAGTCCCCAAATTTAAAAAATTCTATGTTCTACCCAAAATCCTCAATTCCACCATGAAAACCCTAGATTCTAGGAGGAAATCTTGTAAAAAGAAGTTAAAGAGAGAAAGAAATGAGTTAAAAATTACTTACTTATTATTTGGGGAAGAAAAAGTATTTGAAAGATCGCCTCTTATGTTTTAGGGTTTAATCAATTTCTTTAATTCTATGGATTTTCAGTCTTACAATTTTCATCAAAAATTCATTTCTCGAGCTTGAGACCTCGAAATTTGATTCTGGACATACGCTCAGGTCCCATATTTTATTACGGATCCTCCGGGACTGTCGGAACACGGGTCCGAGTCTGTTTACTCAAAATGTTGACCAAAGTCAACTACAAATCATTTTAAATTTCAAAACTTATTATTTTTTTTCTATTTTTCACATAAATGCTTTCCGGAATTACGCACGGATTGTGATGCATATCGAGGGGGATAATTATAAGATTTTTAAGGCTAATGAGCGTGGAATAAGTTCTAAAACACAAGATGACACATTGGGTCATCACAATCTCCACCTCTAAAACAATCGTTCGTCCTCGAACGGACATAGAAAAGTACCTGAACTGGAGAACAACTGGGTATATCTACTCTGCATGTCCGACTCGGAATCCCAAGTAGCTACCTCAACAGGATGATCCCTCCACTGCACTCGATTTGAAGGGTAACTCTTTGACCTCAACTGACGAACCTGTCAATCTAGAATGGCTATCGACTCCTCCTCATTAATCAAATCCTTATCCAACTGGACAGAGCTGAAATCTAGCACGCGGGACGGGTCACCATGATATTTCCGGAGCATGGACACATGAAATACTAGATGAACTGAGGATAACCCTGGAGGCAACCCAAGTCTATAAGCCACCTCCCCCACTCTCTCGAGAATATCGAATGGCCTGATATACCTAGGGCTCAACTTTCCCTTCTTCCCAAACCTCATGACACCCTTCATGGGCGATACCCGAAGCAATACTCTCTCCTCAACCATGAATGCCACATCACGAACCTTACGGTCGGCATAACTCTTTTGCCTGCACTGAGCTTTACGAAGGCGATCTTGAATAATCTTGACCTTGTCCAAGGCCTCATGTACTAAATCTGTACCCAACAACCGAGCCTCCTCCGGCTCAAACCACCCAATTGGCGATCAACACCATCTACCATATAATGCCTCATAGGGAGCCATCTGAATGCTTAACTGGTAGCTATTGTTGTAGGAACACTCTACTAACGGCAAGAACTTGTCCCAAGAACCTCTAAAGTCAATGACACAGGCACGGAGCATATCCTCCAAGATCTGAATTACGCTCGGACTATCCATTCATCTGAGGATGAAATGTTGTGCTTAACTCGACCCAAGTACCCAACCCACGATGTACTTCCCTCCAGAAATGCGAGGAAAACTATGTACCTCGATCAGAAATGATAGACACGGGCATACCGTGAAAACAGACGATCTGCCGAATATAAATCTCTGCTAACCGCTCCGAGGAATAGGTAATTGCCACATGAATGAAGTGTGCTGACTTAGTCAGCCTATCAACAATAACCCACACAGCGTCGAACTTCTTCTGAATCCGTGGGATTCCAACAACAAAGTCCATAGTAATACGCTCCCACTTCCACTCAGGAATATCCATCTGCTGAAGCAAACCACCGGGTCTATGGTGCTCATACTTCACCTGCTAACAATTCAGGCACCGAGCTACATAAGCCACTATATCCTTTTTCATCCTTCTCCACCAATAATGCTGATGTAGGTCCTGGTACTTCTTGGCAGCACCCGGGTGAATAGAATATTGAGAACTGTGACCTCCTCAAGGATCAACTCACGAAGCCCATCAACATTAGGCACACATATACGACCCTGCATCCTCAAAACACCGTCGTGCCCAACTGTAACCTGTTTGGCACCACCGTGCCGAACTGTATCCCTAAGGACAATCAAGTGAGGGTCATCATACTATCGATCTCTAATACGCTCAAACAAGGAAGATCGAGAGACTGTACAAGAAAAAAACATAGTGGGGCTCTAAAATATCCAACCTCACAAACTGATTGGCCAAAGTCTGAATATCTGAAGCTAGCGGTCTCTCACTAACAGGAATGAAAGCAAGACTGCCCATACTCACTGCCTTCATATTCAACGCATCGGCCACCACATTGGCCTTTCCCGGATGATACAATATCGTGATGGCATAGTCTTTCAATAACTCTAACCATCTCCTCTGCCTCAAATTGAGATCCTTTTGCATGAACAAATACTGAAGGCTACGATGATCCGTGAAAACCTCAACGCGTGAACAATGGATGCCAACTCTAAGTCATGAACAGGGTAATTCTTCTCATGAACCTTCAACTGGAAAGATGCATATGCAATCACCTTGCCCTCCTACATCAATACCGCTCTGAGCCCAACACGGGAGGCATCATAATATACCGTGTAAGATCCTGAACCTAATGGTAGTGCCAATACTGGCACTGTTGTCAAAGTTGTCTTGAGCTTTTGAAAGCTCGCCTCACACGCGTCTGACCATCTGAACGGGGCACTCTTCTAGGTCAACCTGGTCATCAGGGTTGCTATAGATGAAACCCCCTCCATAAACCGACAGTAATAACTCGCCAAACACAAGAAGCTCCTGATCTCCGTGGCTGAAGTGGGTCCACGCCAGTTCTTTACTGCCTCAATCTTCTTTGGATCCACCTGAATACCCTCTCCTGATACGACGTGACCCAATAAAGAAACTGAATCAAACCAAAACTCGCACTTCAAAAATTTGGCATACAACTGATTGTCCCTCAAAGTTTGGAGCACTATCCTGAGGTGCTGCTCATGCTCCTCCCGACTGCGGGAGTATATCAAAATGTCATCAATAAACACAATCAGAAATGAATCTAGGTAAGGCTTGAACACTCGGTTCATCAAGTACATAAATGTGGCAGGGGCATTAGTCAACCCAAAGGACATCACCAAAAACTCATAGTGCCCATACCGAGTCTGAAAAGCAGTCTTAGGGATATCGGATGCCCTAATCCTCAACTGATGGTAGCCAGATCTCAAGTCAATCTTTGAAAACACCTTGGCACCCTGAAGCTGATTAAACAAATCATCAATCCTCGGCAACGGATACTTGTTCTTTATTGTGACCTTGTTTAATTGCCTATAATCTATACACATCCTCTTTGACCCATCCTTCTTCTTGACAAATAACACTGGTGCACCCAAGGGCGAGACACTAGGTATAATAAAGCCCTTATCAAGAAAATCCTGTAATTGTTCCTTCAACTCTTTCAACCCTAGCGGGGCCATCCGGTATGGCAGAATAGAAATGTCCTGGGTGCCCGGAGCCACATCAATGCAAAAGTCAATATCCCTGTCGGGTGGCATCCCTGGCAAGTCTGCAGCAAATACCTCCGAAAACTCACGAACAATAGGCACGGAATTCATAGAAGGAACCTCAGCACTAGAATCACGAACATAAGCCAAATAGGCCGAACGTCCCTTCTCGACCATACGCTGAGCCTTCATATAAGAAATGCCCCTGCTGGAAGAATGGGCATGAGTCCCTCTCCACTCTAATCGAGGCAACCCTGGCTAGGCTAAGGTCACTATCTTGGCATGACAGTCCAAGATAGCATGGTAAGGAGACAACCAATCCATGCCTAATATAACGTCGAAGTCGCCATATCAAGGAGAAAAAGGTCTACACTGGTCTCAAGACCCCCAAAAATGACCAAACACGAGCGATAAACATGATCTACCACAATAGCATCCCACAAAGGTTTAGATACATATACTGGAGTACTCAAGGAGTCACGGGGCACATTCAAATACGAAGCAAAGTAAGATGACACATAAGAGTAAGTAGACCCTGGATCAAACAGAGCTGAAGCATCTCTACTGCAAACTGAATTAGAACCTGTGATAATAGCGTCGGAGGACTCAGCCTCAGGCCTAACTGGAAAGGAATAACACCGAGGCTGGGGCCCACCACCCTGAACCATATCTCTGTGATGACCTCTGACAGGCGGGCCTCCACCTCTAGCGGCCTGACCTCCACCTCTAACAGTCTGACCCCTACCTCGAACTGTCTAGCCTCTACCTCTAGGTGGTTGAGTAGGCGGTGCAGCAACTGATGCTGGAACCATGGCAGGGGAACCCTGATACTATGGCTGAACACCCGTTAAACTCGGACAGGCTCTTTGAATATGCCCATAATCACCACACTCAAAACACCCATCCTGATATTGCGGCTGAGAAAAGTGAGACTGACCCTAACGAGTCGGTTGACCATGATAATAACTCTGAAGAAGAGGTGCTCTGATAGGAGCCGGTGGTGCATTGTAGGCTAGCTGACTGGAATGGCCTAGGAGGATGGCCTCTACTAAAGGTACCTCTTCCTCCAGATGAGGCGCCGCTGAACCCACCGGAATGACGAGGTCTCTTGTCTGACCCATGACCTCCTTGTCCAAGAACCATCTCTACTCGCCTGGCCACATTAGCCGCACCCTAGAAAGAAATCTCGCTCCTAGTCTCCTTAGCCATCTACAATTTAATAGGCTGAGCAACAACCTCAATAAACCTCCTAACCCGCTCTCTCTCTCTGTAGGAAACAAAAGAATAGCATGACGGGCCAAATCCACAAAATGAGTCTCATACTGGGTGACTGTCATACTGCCCTGCTGGAGACGCTCAATTTGATAGTGGTGCTCCTCTCTCGTAGTGATAGGCAGAAACTTATCCAAGAAGAGACGTGAGAACTGGTCCCAAGTAAGAACAGGCGACCCAGCTGGTCTAGTCAATAAATAATCCCTCTACCATTTCTTTGGAGGAACCAGTTATCTAAAAAGCAGCGAAGTCGACCCCATTGGTCTCCAAAATACCCATGTTCCGAAGAACCTCATGGCAGTTATCAAGATACTCTTGGGGGTCCTCTGAAGTGGAAGCGCTAAAATGAACTAGGAAAAGCTTGATAAACTTATCCAATCTCCACAAAGCATCGGAGGACATAGCTGCCCCATCAACGGGCGGTGCTGCAGCAACTGACTGAACTACCCACACTGGATGAGTTGATGTGGTCTGAAACTGGGGAGCCATCTGCTCTGAAGTATGAGTGGCAGGAGTTTGGGCTCCTCTTCCAGCCTGGGATACGGCTGGGGCCACGGGTAATGCGCCAGTCTGGGATACACTCTCCATAAGGCCCACTAGTCGGACCAAGGCATCCTGAAGTACAAGGGTAGCAATAAACCCCTCTGGGACCTGAGCTGGTCCTGCAGGAACTGTCTGAGATGGAGCCCCCTCATCGAACTCCACCTAAGGCCCCGCAGCTAGAGCTGCTTCTCGGGCCCTAGGTTGGGCCCTGCCTCCGCCTCGGCATCTGACATGACCTCGGCCTTTGCCCCTCGTAGGAGCTGCTGCTAGAGGGTCCAGCTGCTGATCAGCAAAAGAAGAAGAGGTACGTGTCCTCGCCATCTGCGAGAGAATAAGAATAGGAGAGTTTAGTCACTATTGGGATAACAATAATCGCACGATAAAGTTGAATAAAAGTGAACTTGTTCCTAACTCCATAGCCTCTGGGAAATAAGTAAAGATGTATCTGTACCGATCCACTAGACTCTACTAAGCTTGTCCGTGCATTCTGAGACCTAAGCAACCTAGTACTCGGATACCAACTTGTCACGGCCTGGATTTCTCACTGACCGGACCATGATGGAGCCTAACACCGAACTCTCTAGGAAAGCCAACGTTAGAGTTCTATTTACCCTTTTCATTACTTTTATTTTATAATCAAAATTTTACAAGCTAACTCAACGAAATAAAAGCGGAAGTACATAAATTAACGATTATCCTTGCAATATTAATAAAATCGAAGCTATAACCACCCATAAACTGGTGTCACAACTCACGAACAATCTATGAATATCTACAAGTATGAGTTTGAAATAAAAGTACATCTGTCTCGAAGAGAAATAAAATACAAATGTAAAGTGTTGAAGGGGACGTCAGGGTTTGCGGACGTTTACAGGACTACCTTGGGTCTCCTGGACGATATCTGCAACCGACCTCTCGATCAGCCACAATCAACTTCAAAATCTGCACAAAAGTGCAGAGTGTAGCATCAGTACAACCGACCCCATGTACTGATAATTACCGAGCCTAACCTCGACGAGGTAGTGATGAGGCTACGACGGGGCATTTACAATATTACTTGTATTCAATTTATGATAAAGCAAAAAGGAAGTGCGAAATAAAATAGAACAGTAACTTGCAGTAAATAAATACGGAACCCCATTATCTTACTAGTACTCAGCTATAACCAATCCTTAAGAAAGTTTCAACTTTCAATGCTACAGAATGAAATCACAGTAGAAGAAGGACAAATAAACCACCAAATGATGTGGTGTACATCTTGATCCCGCCATATAATCAGTAACAATATGAACATTCACCCTTATTTGTCTTGTTACGGCGTGCAACCTGATCCCACATGTCCACCCTTATTACTCCTCAATATATTATCCTTATTCCTCATGTTGCGGCGTGCAACCCGATCCCACTTGTACACCCTTATTACTCCTTATTGCGGCGTGCAACCCGATCCCACTTGCACACCCTTATTACTCCTTATTGCGGCGTGCAACCCGATCCCACCAGACAATCATCACTCACATATAAGAACAAATGATTCACAATTTAGCTCAAACACTCCAAAACATGTATGCCTCAAATCAATGTAAATGAAAAACAAGACAATTAGGAAACTTCACCAATTATTACTACACAACGAGACCAACCAGAATGTACCATGAAACACTGACAACCAGCTTAACCATTAAGGTATCACAATGAAACTACGGAACAACTATACTTTCAGATAAGTAAAAAAATATCTAACAAAAAAACAAGTAGACATAGAAGCATCAATAAGAATGAAACAGTTAAGGCGGGAAGATAGCAAATTGGGAACGGGGAAGGGAGAAAGGTAAACAAGTAATTTGACAGCGCATAGGTACTCGTCACCTCAGCTATACGACACACACATGCAATTTCACATAGCAATTAAGTCAAGGATTCATAATCCCTCAAGTCGAAGTTAGACCAAATATTTACCTCAATACGACGGCCAAATTAACACTCAATTATCGCCTTTCCTCTAGTTTCCACCTCTGAACCACTCGTATCTAGTCCATATAAAATTAATAACATCAATTATTGCTAAAGAAACAAACTCCAATGCATAATTATAAGTTTCCCAACAATTTCCCCAAAAAGTCAAAAATCAACCCCGGGCCTGCTTGGTCAAAACCCAAAATTATGACCAAAACCCAATCACACTTTCACCCCCCGAGCCCGGATATACAATTGGTTTTAGAATCCGACCTCAATTTGAGGTCTAAACCCCCAAATTTAAAAATTTCTAAGTTCTACCCAAAATCCTCAACTCCACCACGAAAACCCTAGATTCTAGGCTGAAATCTTGTAAAAAGAAGTTAAAGAGTGAAAGAAATGAGTTAAATATCACTTACTCATGATTTGGGGAAGAAACAGTATTTGAAATATCACCTTTTTGAGGTTCCTCGTCAAAAACTTTCCCCAGTTAGATGGATACACATCTCTGACTATTGTACATGCTGCGATCGGCTGAACTTGCTTTGGAATTTTGAGGGTCCTCCTCAAAATTCTGCCCCAATTTCTGTTTGTGGGAAAAATAAGATTTTTATTGAATTGTGACCGAACCCACAAGGATGCCTACGTATCCCCTCTTAAACGGGAATCAGGTCGAGCGTAGTTCAATTTACATCATATGAAGAAAGCATAAAGAGTTACACATAGTATCGCTTGATTGCATCTTAGTTGATCGGTTTTGGCCAGACTACTCCGTCCATTTCTGCAAGTATGATAGCTCCTCCTGTCAATACTTTGTGAACCATGTAATGACCTTTCCAGTTGGGAGAGAACTTCCTTTTGGCTTCATCCTGAGGAGGGAAGATCTTCTTCAACACTAGCTGCCCCGATGTGAGCTGTTACGGCTTGACTCTCTTGTTGAAGGCTCTAGACATTATGTTCTGATAAAGTTTCCCGTGACACACTGCATTCATCCTTTTTCCGTCTATGAGGGCTAGTTTCTCATAATGGCTCATTATCCACTCTGCGTCGCTGAGCTCAGCTTTTTGTATGATTCTCAAGGAAAGGATCTCCACTTCGGCAGGAATAACAGCTTCAGTACCATAAACCAGTAAGTAAGGAGTTGCCCCGATTGATGTGCGAACTGTGGTACGGTATCCCAATAAAGCGAATGGCAGCTTCTCATGCCACTGTTTGTGATTTTCTACCATCTTTCTCAATATCTTCTTGATATTCTTGTTGGCGGCTTCTACAGCTCCATTCATTTGTGGTCTATAGGCAGTGGAATTCTTGTGCTTGATTTTGTAAGTCTCACACATGGCCTTCATCAGATCACTGTTGAGATTGGAGGCATTGTCAGTGATGATTGATTCCGGGACTCCGAACCGGCGAAAAATCTGGTTGCGGACAACGTCTACCACGACTTTCTTAGTCACTGTCTTGTAAGATGCTGCTTCTACCCACTTGGTGAAGTAATCAATAGCTAACAAGATGAATCGGTGCCCATTTATGGCGGTGGGATCGATTGGACCAATGATATCCATTCCCCAGGCGGCGAATGGCAAAGGTGAGCTAGTTGCATTGAGCTCATTTGGAGGCACTTTTATCATGTCTACATTTACTTGACATTGGTATCACCTTCGGACATAGTGGATGCAATATGTCTCCATGGTCATCCAGAAATAACCGTCCATAAGTATCTTTTTGGCCAAGACAAAGTCGTTCATATGTGGGCCGCAAGTCCCAGCATGTATCTCCTCAAGTAGTTTGGAAGCTTCTTTTGGATCGACACTCCTTAGCAATCCCAAATTAGGAGTTCTTCTGTACAGGGTTCCTCCGCTGTGGAAGAAACTGTTGGACAACCTCCGAAGCGTACATTTCTGAGTATGATTTACATGCTCCGGGTATTCTCCTCTTGCCAAATATTCTTTGATATCGTGGAACCAAGGCTTCCTTTCTGTTTTTTCTTCAAACTGGGCGCAATATGTCGGCTGGATATGGATCTTTACTGGGATAGGATCAATGAAGTTCTTGTCTGGATGTTGTATCATTGATGACAAAGTGGCTTATGCATCGGCGAACTCATTCTGAACCTTGGGGACATGCCGAAACTCTATCTTCGTGGATATATTTCTCAATTCCTGCACATGGTGCAGATATGGCAATATATTGGAATTCTTGGTGACACATTCTCCTTTTACCTGGTGCACAAGCAAATCTGAATCACCGATTACCAGCAGCTCCTAAATATTCATGCCAATGGCCATGTTGAGCCCTAGTATGCAAGCTTCATACTCTGTCATGTTGTTGGTGCAGGGAAACCTGAGTTTGGAAGATACCGGATAATGTTGGCCAGTTTCTGATACCAAGATGACTCCAATGTTGACTCCTTTGAAATTTGCCTCTCCGTCAAAGAACATTCTCCAACCGTCATAGGATGCAGCAATGTCTTCTCCTATGAATGACACCTCTTCATCGGGAAAATACATTTTCAGGGGTTCGTATTATCCTCCCATAGAGTTCTCAGCAAGATGATCTACTAGTTCATGTCCCTTGACCGCTTTCTGAGTTACATAAACAATATTGAACTCACTAAGTAGGATTTTCCACTTAGCCAGCTTTCCAGTGGGCATGGGTTTCTGAAAGATATATTTCAAGGGATCAATTCTTGATATGAGGTACGTGTTGTAGGCACAGAAGTATTGCCTCAGCTTCTGAGTTATCTAGGTCAGAGTGCAACAGGTACGTTCCAGCAAGGAGTACCGTGCTTCATATGGAATGAACTTCTTACTCAGATAATAGATAGCTTGCTCCTTTCTTCATGTCTCGTCGTGCTTCCCCAGAACGCAACCGAAGGCTCCATCTAGTACGTAAGGTAGAGTAGAAAGGGTCTACCTGGATCAGGTGGGACCAAAATTGGTGGCGTTGATAGGTACTCCTTGATCCTGTCGAAAGCCTTTTGACAATCCTTGGTCCAACTGGTTGCAGCATCTTTCTTCAACAGCTTGAAAATTGGATCACATCTGACTGTGGACTGGGCTATGAACCGGCTGATGTAGTTTAGCCTTCCTAGTAAACTCATTACATCTTTCTTACTCTTCGGCGGTGGAAGCTCTTGGATGGGTCCAATTCTATCCCTCGGTGGCTGACGATGAACCCAAGCAACTTTTCAGAAGGAACCCCGAATGAACAATTTGCGAGATTTAGTTTCAGATTGTATTTTCGTAGTCTGTCGAAGAACTTCCTCAAGTCGGCTATATGATCTATGGATTTCTTGGATTTAATGATGACATCGTCCACATACACCTCGATCTCCTTATGTATCATGTCATGAAATATGGTAGTGATAGCCCTCATGTAGGTGGCCCCAGCGTTCTTCAGACCAAATGGCATCATCTTGTAGCAGTACACCCCCCAAGGTGTAATGAAAGCGGTTTTCTTGGCGTCCTCTTCGATCATCCAAATCTGATGGTAACCGGCGAAACAATCTACAAATGACTAGAGTTCATGTGTGGCACAATTTTTTATTAAGATGTGTATGTTTGGAAGCGGGAAATCATCCTTTGGGTTGGCCCTGTTGAGATCCCGATAATCGACACAGACCCTAACCTTCCCATCCTTCTTTGGAACTGGCACGATGTTGGCTAACCAAGTTGGGTATTCAACCACCCTGAGGACCTTGACCTTGATTTGATTAGTGACTTCCTCCTTGATTTTCAGACTCATATCATGCTAGAATTTCCGGAGCTTCTACTTTCTTGGTGGACACATTGGGTTTGTGGGCAACTTGTGAGCCACAATGGATGTACTTAACCCATTCATATCATCGTACAACCATGCAAATATGTCCTCGTACTCTTTCAAGAACTATGTGCACTCTTCTTTTTCTGATGGTGACAGGTGAATGCTTATGCGGGTCTCTTTGACGGTTTCCAAATCTCCCAAGTTGATTACTTATGTTTCGTCTAGATGGACTTAGGCTTGTTCTCAAAATCTTCTACTTCTCTGACAATTTCCTCGGGTTTGACATCTTCTTCCTCTGAATCACTATCCTTTTGTTGTGTTGTCTCATTACATGTCACAGTCGTCGGTTCATCAAGACAGGAAATAGTAACGTTGTATTAAGATAAATATATGAGAGGAAAATGGTAATAATAAATATCGATTCATTGAAGCATAAAAGCTATTTTCAATAATTTAAACAATTTTTTGGAACATTGGAGATTTTATTTAAAACAGAATGCAAAACGGAAATCATTTTCTTAAAAAACAAAATAAACAATGTTGTTCAGTCTTGCTACCCCGAGACTCGTCGGGTCCTGAATGGTCTGACAGACCAATACTTGAGGAATGATCCTTTCTCCACAGCGCGGATGGTAGGGCCTTCCTCCTCCTCCTCCTCAACAATTACACAACAGTCCATGTCTTCATCCTCCAGGAACAAGTTCCTTAAAGCTGCCCACTGCTTCCTCCTCCTCTGATCCCCATATGATGTCGGCATGTTGGAATGTCTGACTCAAGCGCGGTATAGGCTTCTCCAATGGATAATAAGGACCACGCCATGTTGTCACGACCCCAAATCCTAACAGGCCGTGATGGCGCCTATCGTGGAACTAGGCTAGCCAACCATCACATTACTACGCTTTTGTTCAATTATAACAGTTCACAATTAAATAATAAGCATGCAACCATAGCATCAATTAATATAATTAAGTCTTAACGTCCCAATAATAGTCTAACCAACCTCCCAAGAACTGGAGTCAATAGTCATGAGCATCTAAGAATAAATAAATCTAACTTTGCTAAAACTATAATATATGTCTCTGAATCAAATACTAAAACTAAATGAGGAAGGGAAATGGAGAAGCTGTGGACGCTAGAAAGCTACCTTGAAATCCCGTGAACTGCTGCTAGCGAACAAGGCAGCTACTGCCCCAAATCGGTACCTGAATCTGTGCACAAAGGCACATGGAGTCTTTATGAGTACGCCTACTCAGTAGTAATGAAAATAAATCACAGTCTGAGAAATATAAAGCACACATTACAGATACACCAGTTCACAAAACCAGTAAACACCAAGTCACCATGTAGTATTCATCAAATAATAAGTTCGAAATCAGTTTCCAGAAATCCCTTGAAAACAAGTGCAATATCAGTATATCTCAATAAAGTTCTCAGTAAAACCAGTTTGAAAACGAAGTAAATCATAGTTTGAAAACTCAGTAAAAATCTTCATAATATTGTCCCTCGGGCCATAATCATTTCTCATCACAATATCTTTCAGTATTATCCCATCAGGCAAACTCACAATCACTCTGCCCATCAGGCAACCTCACCATCACTCTGCCCATCAGGCAACCTCACAATCACTCTTCCCATCAAGCAACCTCACAATCACTCTGCCCATCAGGCTTCCTCACAATCACTCTGCCCATCTGGCATCCTCACAATCACTCATCATAAGCCCCGCGGGCATCACTCAATCGGTACCGGCACTCAATGGGGGTGTGATACAGACTCTAGAGGGGCTCCTACAGCCCAAGCGCTATAATAAGCCACAGCATGGCATAAATCACACACAATATAGGCCCGCAGCCTTACCCATATCATATCATCCTCACAATATAGGCCAGCAGCCTCACTCAGTCAGACACTCTCAATTTGCCCTTCAGGCCATAATTATACCGGGTTCTCGACCCAAAAACACTGTTCATTTTCAAGAAGTAGTATCAAAATACTCTGAGTGTCAAAACAGTTTCACATAAAAGACTGAGTAAAAATAATAACATATCAATGAGGATAATAGTAAAATATCCCCCAAGGGGTAAACAAATCGGCACTAGGCCCCAAACATAGCTTACAGCCCAAAACATATCAAGTATATATAGTATTATTGGAAATAAGCTTTAAAAACCCGTTTTGCAACTCAATATTTGCCTCAGTAAGGAATATATCCCCAAAGTTTCAACCTTTGCATTTCAAAACCCGTGAAAGGGTGCATAGTCCGCAGTTTCATACCCTCAGGACAGTATTTAAAGACATTATTTACCTCAAAACTAGTCTGAAAACTATTCTGCAATGCACTTGCCTCTCGAATCAACCTCCGAAGGCTCCAAATCTACCAAGTTTAGATTTTTATCATCAATATATGATTAAGGAATAAATTCCAATTGAAAAATATCGAATTTAGCTCGAAAATCCGAATTCAGTCAAAACCCGACCCCCGGGCCTGCGTCTCAAAACTCAAAAATTCTTATACAAAAGTGTTATTCGTCCTCTCACGAGTCCGTACATATAAAGAACACTAAAATCGGAGTTCGTTTGACCCCTCAAATCGACCCCTAAAGGTCTAATAATCTCAATCCCTAAAACCCAATTCTTCTACTGATTTTCCATGAAATTACATTGGTTCTATGTTCTATAATCACCCATAATAGAGTTTTAATGACTAGAACACTTACCTCAAAGAAGAACAAGGATTTCCCTCTTCAAAAGCGTCCCCAAGAGCTCTTTTCCGTACAACAATGGTGAAAATAAGTTTTAAGTCGCGGAAGGGCTTTTATTTAACTGACTAGTAAATTGTTCTCCGCGATCGCAGCTTTTCCTAAGCGATCGCACAGTGCACTCACTTCGACCTCCGCGATTGCAGCCCCAGGCACGCGATCGCACAGTGCTTTTGACCAACGACCCCACACGCTTATAACAACCCTACGCGATCGCACTCTTTCTCACGCAACCGCACTGGCTTACCTTCTCGACCTCTGCGATCGCAGGCACACTTATGCGATCGCAGAGTGTAAATTCTTCCCCCTCTCAAAATTCTCTATGCGATCGCGGCTCTCTTCACGGGATCACAGAGAGTAAAAATCTGCTTCACTGACACCAGAAAACTAGCAATTGTTCTAAGTCCAAAATTGTCCGTTAGCCACCCGGAGTCAATCCCGAGCCCCTCGGGACCCCAACCGAATATACCAACACATCCAATAACATAATTCAAACTTAGTTGCACTCTCAAAATAACAAAACTAACATCAAAACACCAAAATTACATCGGATTCAAGCCTAAGAACTTTGATATTTCTAAAATCCACCAACGATGCCGAAACTATTCAAATCAACTCTGATTGACCTGAAATTTTGCAGACACATCCAAAATAACATTAAGAACCTGTTACAACTGTCAGAATTCAATTCCGACCCCGGTAGCCTATTTTCCACTGCCAATCGGAAATCACCAAAAACTAACTTTCGCCAATTCAAGCCTAATACTACACCGGACATCAAAAAATCTTCCGGACACGCGCCTAAGTCCCAAATCACCTAACGAAACTATTCGAACCATAAAATCCGCATTCCGAGGTCGTTTACCAATAAGTCAACTCTTAGTTAACTTTTCTCATTTTAAGGCTATTCTTAAGGACTAAGTGACTGAACTCTCACTACAACCATTCTATTTCAATCCTATCAACTCTAATACATCAAATATAGTATAACCAATCTATAACAGGTCAATAACAACAATTATAATGCAGGTTTTACGTAACGACGGACTGGGTCGTTACATTCTCCCCCTCTTAAACAAACGTTCGTCCTCGAACGAGTCTAAGAACATACCTGGAGTCTCAAACAAGTGAGGATACTTGCTCTGCATCTCCCGCTCGGTCTCCCAAGTAGCTTCCTCCACTGGCTGACCTGTCCACTGCACCTTCACTGACGCTATATCCTTAGACCTCAACTTTCTGACCTCACGAGCTAAAATAGCTACTGGCTCAACCTCGTATGACATATCTCCCTCGAGCTGAATTGTGCTGAAGTCTAACACATGATACGGATCACCAACATATTTTCTGAGCATCGACACATGAAACACCGGATGAACACTCGACAAGCTGGGTGACAAGGCAAGTCTATAAGCCATCTCACCAACCTTCTGAAGCACCTCAAAAGGACCAATAAACCGAGGACTCAGTTTTCCTCTCTTTCCGAACCTCATAACACCCTTCATGGGTGATACTTTTAGTAGTACCTTCTCACCTTCCATAAATGACACATCCCGAACCTTCCGGTCCGCATAACTCTTCTGCCTAGACTGCGGCGTGCGAAGTCACTCCTGAATTAACTTCACCTTCTCCAACGCATCCTTAATCAAGTTTGTGCCCAATAACTTAGTTTCACCAGGCTCGAACCAACCAACCAGAGATCTACACCTCCTACCATACAAAGCCTCATACGAGGCCATCTGAATACTGAACTGATAGCTTGTTATTATATGCAAACTCCACTAATGGCAGAAATTGATCCCATGAACCACCAAAATCAATCACACAAGCCCGTAACATATCCTCCAAAATCTGAATCGTCCATTCCAACTGCTCGCCGGTCTGAGGGTGAAATCCAGTACTCAACTCTACATCAGTACCCATACCTCTCTGTACGGCCCTCAAAACTGAGATGTGAACTGAGTACCTCTGTCAGAAATGATAGAAACTAGAACCCCATGCAATCGGATAATCTCCCTGATGTAAATAGCAGCTAACCGCTCCAAAGTATAAGTAGTACTGATGGGAATGAAGTGCGCGGACTTGGTCAACCTATCTAAAATGACCCAAATAGCATCCAAACCCTTCGAAGTCCGTGGAAGCCCAACTACAAAGTCCATGGTGATCCGCTCCCACTTCCACTCCGGAATATCTAACCTCTGAAGTAATCCACCTGGTCTCTGGTGCTCATACTTGACCTGCTGGAAGTTGAGACACCGTGCTACATACTCAACAATATCTCTCTTCATCCGCCTCCACCAATACTGCTGTTTCAGATCCTGATACAACTTCGCGGCACCCGGATGAATAGAATACCGCGAGCTGTGAGCCTCTCCTAATATCAACTCTCGAATACCATCTACATTGGGAACGCAAATGAGGCCCTGCATCCTCATAACTCCATCATCACCAATAGTCACATCTCTGGCATCACCCTGACGAACTCTATCCTGAAGAACTAACAAGTGTCGGTCATCATACTGTCGTGCCTTAATCTGATCAAATAAAGAAAACCGAGAAGACATGTTAGCTACCACCCGTGGAGGATCCAACAAATCCAATCTCACTAACTGACCCACTAAAGCCTGAACATCAAAGTCTAAAGGTCGCTCTGCTGCTGAAAGATAAGCTAGACTTCCCAAACTCTCGGCTCTGCGACTCAAGGCATCGGCCACCACATTGGCCTTCCCCGGATGGTACAAAATAGTCAAGTCATAGTCCTCCAACCATCTCCTCTGCCGAAAATTCAAGTCTTTCTGCCTCAGCAGATACTGCAAACTACGATGATCGGTGTAAATCTCACACTGTACCTCATACATATAATGCCGCCAAATCTTTAAGGCATGAACAAAAGCAGCTAACTCAAGATCGTGCACTGGGTAATTCTTCTCGTGCACCTTCAACTGTCTCGACGCGTAGTCAATCACCCTACCGTCTTGCATCAACACCGCTCCAAATCCAACTCTAGAAGCATCACAATAAACCGTGTAAGAACCCGAACAAGTAGGCAACACTAATACCGAAGTTGTGGTCAATGCTGAATTGAGCTTCTGAAAGCTCTCCTCACATTCATCGGACCATCTGAATAGAACACCCTTCTGTGTCAATTTGGTTAGAGGTGAAGCAATAGAAGAAAATCCTTCCACAAAACGACGGTAGTAACCCACCAGACCAAGGAAACTCTGAATCTCTGTAGCTGAAGACGGTCTAGGCCAACTCTGCACCGCCTCAATCTTCTTCGGATCAATCTGAATACCCTCACTAAACACCACGTACCCCAAGAAAGCTACTGAAACAAGCCAAAAATCTCACTTAGAGAATTTTGCATAAAGTTTCTCCTCCCTCAATCTCTGCAACACGATTCTCAAGTGCTGAGCATGCTCTTCCGGGGTACGAGAATAAACCAGGATGTCATCAATGAATACAATAACGAAAGTATCAAGATAGGGCTGAAACACGTTGTTCATCAATTGCATGAACGTTGCTGGGGCATTAGTCAGCCCAAATGACATAACCAGAAACTCATAATGACCGTATCTGGTCTTGAAAGTCGTCTTCGGAATATCAGAATCCCGAATCTTCAACTGATGATACCTCGACCTGAAGTCAATCTTGGAGAACACCTTAGCTCCCTAAAGTTGATCAAATAAGTCATCAATACGAGGCAACGGATAACGATTCTTCACTGTAACCTTATTCAATTGTCTATAGTCAATACACATGCGCATCGAACCATCCTTCTTTTTCACAAACAACACCGGCGCACCCCAAGGCGATACACTAGGCTAAATGAACCCCTTATCTAAGAGTTCTTGAAGCTGCTCTTTTAATTCTTTCAACTCTGTTGGTGCCATGCAGTAAGGTGGAATAGAGATAGGATAAGTATCTGGCATCGGTTCAATACCAAAATCAATGTCTCTGTCAGGAGGCATGCCTAGCAGGTCTGCAGGGAATACATCCGAAATATCACGGACTACAGGGACAGAATCAATAGATGGGGTCTCACCACTAACATCCCTCTCAAACGCAAGGTAAGATTCGCACCCTTTCTCAACCATACGCTGAGCCTTTAAATAAGAAATCACTCTGCTAGGCACATGCTCTATAGACCCCCTCCACTCAACTCTCGGAACTCCGGGCATAGCTAAGGTAACGTTCTTTGCGTGGAAATCAAGAATAACATGACATGGGGATAACCAATCCATGCCCAGAATTACATCAAAATCTACCATACTCTGTAACATCAAGTCCACTCGGGTCTCCAGATCCCCAATAGATATAAGACACGACCGATACACACAGTCCACAACAATAGTATCACCCACCGGAGTCGAAACATGAACAGAAGTAACAAGCGACTCACAGGGAATATTCAGAAAATGAGAAAAATAGGATGAGACATAAGAGTATGTGGAACCAGGGTCAAATAAAGCCAAAGCATCACTGCGACAAACTGAAATAGTACTTTTAATCACCGCATCTGAAGCCATAACATCAGGCCTAGCCGGAAGTGCATAAATACGTGGCTGGCCTCCACCTGCTCGACCTTTCCCTCTAGGACGGCCTCTAGCTGCCTGACCACTACCCCTAGCGGCCTGGGTAGGTGGTGAAATGACTGAGGCTGAAGCCGAGGGCTGAACCCTCTACTAAGCTGAACTACTAGGACGACGGGGACACTGCCTCCACTCATGTCCAAACTCTCCACACTCATAAAAATTACCTGGAGCTGGAGATGAAAACTGACGAAAACCCCTGCCACCATGATAACCACCAGACGAACCATGCATAGAAGAACCCTGATAAGATGATACTGGGGCGGAGCTCTGAGCTAGAAGGGCACCAAAAGATGAACGTCCCTGATGAGCGTTGCGAGGACCCTGCCCCGACGATACACCACTATACGCTGGGCGAACTGACTATGGAGGTCTGAATGAACAGCCTCTGTTAGGCTGAAATTTCCTTGTATGAGGGGCACCACTGAAATTACCTGATCCCCGAGGCCTTTTGACCTCTCTTTCCTCATGATCCTGCCTACAAACCGACTCAATATCTAGAGCAATATCAACAACCTGCTCAAATGTGACTCCAGACACCCTCTCTCTGGTCATCAAAATCTGAAGCTGATACGAGAGACCATCTACAAACCTCCTAATCCTCTCTCTGTCAGTAGGGACAATCTCAGACGCATCTCTGGCTAACTCAGAAAACCTCATCTCATACTGGGTGACTGATAATTCTCCCTGGCGCAGCTGCTCAAACTGTCTGCGCTGCTCCTCTCTGTGGGACTGAGGAACATACTTCTCCAAAAAGATCATGGAGAACTGCTAACAGGTGAGAGGTGCTAAACCAACCGGCCTACGCCTCTCGAATGACTCCCACCAAGTAAAAGCAGCACCCGCAAACTGAAATGTAACAAACGAGACCCCACTGGTCTCCAAAATACCCGCAGTACGTAGTATCCTCTAGCATTTATCAAGAAAACCTTGGGCGTCCTCCCCCTCTGTGTCACTGAAGGTTGGAGGCTTAAGTCTGCTGAAACTCTCCAACCTGCGCTGCTCATCCTATGGCATAGCAGCGACCACAAAATCCTGAGATGGAGAAACCGACTGAACTGGGGCTGCTCCTGGTGCCTGAATGCCCCGTACAACCTGCTCAGGTGTTCGGGCAGCTGGAGTCTGATTGCTTCCCCATCCTGAGCTGCAGTGGCAGTGGTAGACATAGCAACTGCCTGAGCCAAACTGGAACACACCGTCAATATCTGAGCCAGGGTCTCCTGAATACCCGAAATAACAATAGGCATTGTCGGTGCCTGAGCCTGTCCCTACTGGAGCACCACCGGCGGGAACCTTATCCTGAACGATAGGGGGATCCTGTGGTACAACCCCGACTACCGCCTGAAATGATCCCCTACCTATCCCACCGCCTCGACCCCTTGTGGGTCTGGCTGGTGTCTGGTCACCCTGATCGGTATTGCGTGTCCTCACAATCTGTGAGAGAATGAAACAACTTAAGTTTAGATTTCAAGAATCAATAGATTGGCACGAAAGAGTTCAAGAAAATAGAGATGTTTCCTAAAAGTTCTACAGCCTCTAGAAGATAAGTACAGACATCTCCGTATCGATCTGCAAGACTCTACTGAACCTGCTCATAACTGTTTAGTCCTATGCAACCTAGAGCTCTGATACCAACTTTTCACGACCCCAAATCCTAACAGGTCGTGATGGTGCCTATCGTGGCACTAGGCTAGCCAACCATCACATTACTACGCTTTTGTTCAATCATAACAGTTCACAATTAAATAATAAGCATGCAACCATAGCATCAATTAATATAATTAAGTCTTAACGTCCCAATAATAGTCTAACCAACCTCCCAAGAACTGGAGTCAATAGTCATGAGCATCTAAGAATAAATAAATCTAACTCTGCTAAAACTATAATATATGTCTCTGAATCAAATACTAAAACTAAATTGGGAAGGTAATTGGAGAAGTTGTGGACGCTGGACAGCTACCTCGAAATCACGTGAACTGCTGCTAGCTAACAAGGCAGCTACTGCCCCAAATCGGTACCTGAATCTGTGCACAGAGGCACATGGAGTCTTTATGAGTACACCAACTCAGTAGTAATGAAAATAAATCACAGTCTAAGAAATATAAAGCACACAGTACAGATACACCAGCCACAAACCAGTAAAACACCAAGTCACCACGTAGTATTCATCAAATAATGAGTTCGAAATCAGTTTTCAGAAAAACCTTCGAAACAAGTGCAATATCAGTATATCTCAGTAAAATTCTCAGTAAAACCAGTGTGAAAACGAAGTAAATCATAGTTTGAAAACTCAGTAAAAATCTTCATAAAACTGCCCCTCGGGCCATAATCATTTCTCATCACAATTTCTTTCAGTATTAGCCCATCAGGCAACCTCACAATCACTCTGCCCATCAGGCAACCTCACCATCACTCTGCCCATCAGGCAACCTCCCAATCACTTTGCCCAGCAGGCAACCTCACAATCACTCTGCCCAGCAGGCTTTCTCACAATCACTCTGCCCAGCAGGTATCCTCACAATCACTCATCATAAGCCCCGCGGGCATCACTCAATCGGTACCGGCGCTCACTGGGGGTGTGTTATAGACTCCGGAGGGGCTCCTACAGCCCAAGTGCTATAATAAGCCATAACATGGCATAAATCACACACAATATAGGCTCTCAACCTCACTCATATTATATCATCCTCACAATATAGGCCATCAGCCTCACTTAGTCAGACACTCTCAATTTGCCCTTCAGGCCATAATTATACCGGGTTCTCGACCCAAAAACAGTGTTTCATTTTCAAGAAGTAGTATCAAAATACTCGGAGTGTCAAAACAGTTTCACAGAAAAGACTGAGTAAAAATCATAACATATCAGTGAGGATTATAGTAAAACATCCCCCAAGGGGTAAACAAATCGGCACTAGGCCCCAAACATAGCTTACAGCCCAAAACATATCAAGTATATATAGTATTATTGGAAATAAGCTTTAAAAGCCATTTCACAACTCAATAGTTGCCTCAGTAAGGAATATATCCGCAAAGTTTCAACCTTTGCATTTCAAAACTTGTGAAAGGGTGCATAGTCCGAGGTTTAATACCCTCAGGACAGGATTTAAAGACATTACTTACCTCAAAATTAGTCCGGAAACTATTCCGCAATGCTCTTGCCTCTCGAATCAACCTCTGAAGGCTCCAAATCTACCAAGTTTAGATTTTTATCATCAATATATGATTAAGGAATAAATTCCAACTGAAAAATATCGAATTTAGCTCGAAAATCCGAATTCGGTCAAAACCCAACCCCCGAGCCCGCATCCTAAAACGCAGAAATTCTTATACAAAAGTGTTCTTCGTCCTCTCACGAGTCTGTACATATAAAAAACACTAAAATCGGAGTTCGTTTGACCCCTCAAATCGACCCCTAAAGGTCTCATAATCTCAATCTCTAAAACCCAATTTTTCTACTAATTTTCATGAATTTACACTGGTTTTATGTTCTATAATTACCCATAATCGAGTTTTAATGACTAGAACACTTACCTCAATGAAGAACAAGGATTTCCCTCTTCAAAATCGTCCCCAAGAGCTCTTTTCCGTACAACAATGGTGAAAAATAAGGTTTAAGTCGCGGAAGGGCTTTTATTTAACTGACCAGTAAATTGTTCTCCGCGATCGCAGCTTTTCCCTTGTGATCGCACAGTGCACTCACTTCGACCTCCGCGATCGCAGCCCCAGGCACACGATCGCACAGTGCTTTTGACCAACGACCCCACACACCTATAACAACCCTACGCGATCGCACTCTTCCTCACGCGACCGCACTGGCTTACTTGCTCGACCTCTGCAATCGCGGGCACACCTATTTGATCGCAGAGTGTAAATTCTTCCCCCTATCAAAATGCTCTATGCGATCACGGCTCTCTTCACGCGATCGCAGAGAGTAAAAATCTATTGCACTGACACCAGAAAACCAACAATTGTTCTAAGTCCAAAAATGCCCGTTAGCCACTCGGAATCAATCCCGAGCCCCTCGGGACCCCAACCGAATATACCAACACATCCCATAACATCATTCAAACTTAGTTGCACTCTCGAAACACCAAAACTAACATCAAAATACCAAAATTACATCGGATTCAAGCCTAAGAACTTTGATATTTCTAAAATCCACCAACGATGCCGAAACTATTCAAATCAACTCTGATTGACCTGATATTTTGCAGACATCAAATACAGTATAACCAGTCTATAACAGGTCAATAACAACAATTATAATGCAGGTTTTACGTAACGCCGGACCGGGTCATTACACATGGTGGCGACCAGTTTCTATACTCCTGCCAAGTGTATCGGTATCCCAAGCCAAAAGTAGTGCCATGATGCTTCGGTTGTATCAGCTTGGAAATGCCCTGAATATTTTTTCCAAGGCCGTTGTAGGGCTCATACCCTCTCTAGTTCATCATGTTTGCTATCTTGCTATCCCACCACTTATCTTTGTCGATTGCCTTGACCCACTCGATGTGATGATAAGTTTCTCCACCGAGCCTTCTACTATTCTCAACCACCGGGATAGTTTGATGGTTGTAAATGGGGTTGCTCCCATCTCCATGGATAATCACCTCCTGGTGGTTCCACTCGAACTTCACTGCCTGATGCGAAGTTGATGCCACAGCCCCAGCGGCATGTATCCACGGTCGTCCCAACAACAGGTTGTAGGATGTAGATATGTCCAGCACCTGAAACTTGACGTCAAACCATGTAGGCCCCATCTGCAGACAAAGATTGATCTCCCCAATGGTAGCCCTCTAAGACCCGTCGAATGCCTTCACGTTCATGGTCCCATCTCATATTTCATACAGGCCTTTACCCAACCTCTTAAGTGTTGTCAACGGGAAAATATCAAGGCTAGATCCTCCATCGACCAGAACCCTGGTAATGAAGTAGTCTTCGTATTGCACAGTAATATGTAGTGCCTTGTTGTGACTCAAACCCTCAGGTGGCAACTAGTCCTCGTGGAAAGTGATTTTGTGACTTTCTAGTACCTGCCCAACCATATTAGCCATCTCTCCACTCGTGATGTTATTGGGCATATATGCTTCATTTAATACCTTCATCAGGGCGCCCCTATGTGCTTCTGAATTCTGCAGCAGCGACAAGATAGATATCTGAGCAGAATTCTTGTTCAGATGATCGATGACTGAGTACTCCCTTGCTTGTACTTTCCTCCAGAGGTCATCTGGACCTGTTTCAATAATGGGAGGTCTGTTAGAGACCTGTTTACTGGACTCCCCCAAATGCTCAGGTGTGTAGACCCTTCCGGTCCTAGTCATCCCTTGTGCAGCACCAACTTCTTCAATTTTAGTCTTTCCTCTTCTTTTAGCCTCATCTACATAATCCCAGGGCACAGCCTTGGTGTTGAAAGGCGGTGTGGTTGATACTGTCACCATAAATGGTGTGACTACCTTCACCTCAAATGGAATAGATGTTATCGTAGGTGGTGCTACTTCAACCTCGAACGGGACTGATGTAGTTACCTCAACCTCCACTGGCGATTATATCTACACTATAATGGGATTGAGTGTAACTGCGGGCTTCTTGGGATCATCACCCTCTTTGATTAGCCTGATTGATCCCTCTGAATCCCATTCTTCATCCATCTTTATCACATTGACGCCTTCACCCTTGTGATCTGGGAGGGGGTTATTGCGGATATTAGGCGTAGCCTCCTTTGCCTGGATGATTTTGTTGTCAATCAAAGCTTGGATTTTGTCCTTCAAAGTGCGGCACCCGTCGATGGTATGTCCTTTCATGCCTGAATGGTATGCACAAGTCTTTTTTGGGTTAACCCATTGAGATGGGTTTTTTGTGGCCACAACAGGGATGGGAGTGACGTAACTAGTAGCCTTCAATCTTTCATACAGCTGGTCAATAGGTTCACCAATGGCAGTGTACTGTTTGGGTGGTATGCGGTCAAAGTTTGGTCGAGGTCTTGGGTAGTTTTGATGGGTTGGAGGTGACTGAAAATTAGATGGTTGGGAATTATATGTGTGATAGGCAGTAGCCGGTTGGGAATATCTGGGAGATGAGGGTTGATATGTAGGTGGAGGTGACCGTTGATATGTGGGTGGAAGTGATGGTTGATAGGTGGGTGGAGGTGCTTGATATGCAAGTGGGGAGGTTCGATATACGAGTGGGGTTTTGGGTCCTTGTGCAACCATTACTGTTCCCACGTTCTTCTTCTTAGATATACCACCAGACTATAATTTTTTGTTGGTGGCCTGCAGTGCCTCGAAGTTTGTGACCATCCCACTCTTGATGACTTCCTTGACCCTTTCACCAAGTTTGATAACGTCGGAGAACTTGTGATTTTCAATAACCATCAGTCTCTTATAGTATTGCGGATCATGTGCTCTGACGAAGAATTTTTTTTCATCTGTTCCTCGTCCAATGCCGTCCTGACTTTGGCTGCTTCCGACCTCCAACAAGTAGCATACTCGCGGAAAGTTTCAGTAGGCTTCTTCTTGAGGTTCTGAATGTAAAAGACATTTGGTGCATTCTCTGTGTTGAACCTAAACCGGTCCATGAAGTCATACGCCATGCTCACCCAATTGGACCATTTCTTAGGATCATGGCTGATGTACCAGAACAAATCATCTCTCGTAAGACTTCTCATAAAAAATTTCATCCGGATCTTTTCATCATTTCCGACCCCGACAAGTTTGTCACAATAGGTCCTTAGATGAACCCTGGGATAACCTGTTCCATCAAACATCTCGAACTTGGGAGGTTTTTATCCCTCTGGCAATTCTACATCCGGCTGTATACATAGGTCTTTATAGTTCATACCTTCTATCCCCTTGCCTCCTTCCACGCCTTGAACTCGGCTGGTCAACTTCTTGAGTTCCTCGGCCAGGTTCTTGATGAGCATGTCCTTGTCACTGAACTCTAGTGTATAAGATATGGGTTGAGTGGAGTGAGGTAGGGTCTCCACGTATATGGGATTGTTCTGGTGGCCTGGAGCTTGGGTGTAGTGGTGATCATTGGTGGAATTTTGGGGTTCAGGAATGACTGGTGGAGTGTGGTATGTATTTGGCTGGTATTGTGGTGGGATAGTTTGATTTGGTGGAGTTGTGTAACGGTGAGGTGCAGGAGGAATTTGTGGGTGCTTGTTGGGTGTGTTTTGAGGTGGTGCGGGGTTCTGAGTGTTTGGATGACTGACGTCTGGGACGCTGAGTGAGAAGGACATATTTGCTATATTTCGGACATGCTCGAGCTCTCCTTGGAGTTTCAGTATTCTCTGTTCGAGTTGTGAAACAACATCATTCGGGACCTGAGGGTTCCGACTATCAGAAGCCTCTGCATGTTCAGCTGGTGTAGTGTTTTCTTTTCTGATGTTGTTCAAATCTTCCATCTTCTCTTATCCCTTGCCTTTTGGTGGACTATGAGGAGGAGAAGGTGGAGGGCCCCCGGATATTATGTGATAAGCTGATGATTCCAGTATGCACGAACTAACCTTTGGGGAATGGGAATAATCAAAAGAAAGAAATAAAGAAAAACAAAAGGTAGCCAAGTTAGTGAGGATTCTGAAAAGAGTGCTTGCAGTATTTAAACATGTATTGCAGAAATGTAAATTCGTGTCCTAATTTGGGAGCCTCGTTGTGCCCGAGGTAGGCCTAGTGACAAGTTGATTTGGAGAACTTAGATGCGAGTAAATGCCTCATTTCATTAATATAAAAATAGACGAATCCCAAAACGATAATAATAAAGATAAGTCACTAATGGAACTTGGTCGTATTACATTTAGGAAAGAAAATAAATCTAGCCTACTTGGTCCCAGAGGGACCTTCCCCAGACTCGCTCTTCTTGATTCCATCAAATAGATTCCCCAGCTCGCGCAAACCCAGTAGCAAGTAGGCTCTAGCCAAGTGTCCTCCCTCGCTTCCTTCAGCATTCAGGCAGTTTTTGATCCTCTTTATGATTTTTCCCTCCAGCTCCACTAAACCTCGCTCCAGATATTCCAACCTTCTATTGGAAGTGATATCCATTTCCTTCCATTCCGCGATCAGCCTTATATTTTCTTCATGTATTTCCCGGTGCTCATTCTCGGAATCATGGACCTTCTTGCGGAGTCTGTTGTATTTAACTTGAGCCTCAGCATCTTCATCTATGATCCTATTCCTTCGACCGGTTCCTGGCCTCACTATCCCTTCTAGGTTGTCTTCTAACCATGCCGAGTAGAGAGGTGCACACCCAGCGTGATACCTGTCGGGCTCAATGGTGTTATTCTCCACGATGATCTTGCAGTGCCACATATGCTGAGCTTGGCACTTGTAAGGGATGTCGTCGTCTTGAAAGTCTGATCTAAAGTTGCTCATCTTTGCAACCCTTGGCACAACCTGCTTCCTGTCTGCTTGTCTCATGACTCGGATAGGAATATAAGGGTATATTCCCCTCAACCCAATCAGCACCAAGTGTGGAGAGTCCCTGGACCTGATGATGAATTAATCTGTTGGGAACCATTCAAACATACATTGCACTTGTTCCTCGGTCAGATTGTCGAAGAACTCTACCCACTCTTTTGCACTTTCTGGCTGAGCAAACCTGTCCGGAATGTAAGTCATCCGCTTGGGGTGATGGAAGGCAATATGATCGCTCCAAGCCCTTCGCGGAAATTCTTGGCGATACTGACCCTTTTGAAGATGTTCTAATAACCACAACTGCAGCAACAGATTACAACCCTTGAAATGCTTGATCCCTCTTTGATAGTGCTCCAAATCCCGGTAGGTGTCAGCTAAGATCATAGGGACAATAGTGTATGTTTGTCCATCGATCCCCTCCATCAAAGTCTTGGTGACCATGTCTAGTCTAGTATGGATTCTTTCCCTTTTCATAGGGAACACTATCAGGCCCACAAAGCACACAATAAACACGAACACTCTGCGGTGGATGTGACCCAGAGAAGTGATGGAAAACTCGTCATGGAAGGTGCGGTAGGATTTGCTATGGCCATATCTCTCATACAGATATTCAAAGGGTATGTAGGATTTTTTCAGACACTCTAGATCGGCATTTTTCTTCAGCCCCATTGTCTTTAGGAACCCTTTGCCAGTGCGGTTCTCAGGTACCAATAACCCAGAGCTATCCCAAGTCATTCCTGCAAGTCCCCCAATTTCTTCCAAGAGTGGTGTCATTTCTATATTCCCAAAATGGAACACAGCCCTCTCATTGTCCCAGAACAGAGTTGCAGCTTCGATCAACATATTGTTTGGCTGAATGTCTTGCAGGAAAGGTAAATTTCCCAAGTGTTTTCTCACGTGTTTCTTGTCTCTTGAGGAAAGGTCTTCCCACCAGTCTAGTAGAAATGGCGGAATGTTGCTGACCATGCCAAATCTTGGGACCTCGTGCCTCATTTTCTGCAAAACAAAGGTTAGGCCCTTTTCCCCCACCAGATTCGACTATCTATACATTCATGATAAGCATATAGTCATTTAGTTCTCCAAATTAATGCACAGAACGTGGTTGCGTCCGTTGGGATTATGGAAACCCCGGTGGACTTTGGATAAGGCTTGTCTTAAAGGGTTATTATGTGGAGAACATATTAACCCGACTAGGTTTGACCATAATGCATGCACAATTATAATAAGAGTAAGGTTACTATGGGGGTATATACTTGTACCCTCAAGCGGATAACTCGAGGGGGAAAGGCACGGAACCGTCGACTGCACCGTTGATCGACTAGTTTTACCGCAAATAAGTCTTTCCGAATTTAAGGGTGATATATCGGAAGAGCGCAACCACTCATCAAGCGTTGCTATAGGATTTGTTTAGGAACGAATGGAATATGATGTTGAGCATGATTATGCAGCAGTAAATAGCATGTTGTCACGTATTTGCACGTTATGAAAGCGATAAATACAACATTTATAATTGAAAGACAGTTTAAAAAGGAAAACAAAGAAACAAGTCAGTTTCGTATTGAGGAGATAAACGCTTGAAAATAAACAGTTAAATTCACGTAAAGGGAAAGGGAAAGGATGCAGGTATTAACAAAGTAAGGCATCTTCAGACTAATTCAAAAAGCAATTTGTTATGGTAAAAGCCTAATATCCATAACAGAGTCACCATGTTGTCGCGCCCGCTTTTTTCTTTCGCGGAGTCCGGGTTTCGACATTTTTGGGACAACTCATTTCCTTTTGGGAAAAGGGTACAAGGAGTTGAAAAGTCGCCACCTAACAGATTAAGGTGCATTAGGGCACCTATTGCAAGTAACTCATGAAGCTGGTTTGCATTACCAGAGATTGGGTAAGGACTTGAAAGTACTTCGAGGGGAGGTGTTAGGAACCCCTCAAGGTCCACAACGGTGGGTCCCGGCCAAACTTACTTTGTGAATTAGTCAATTAACAGATAAGCAATCTAAGCACACATATGTAAAAGAATAAAGAATTTTTGACAGATTGGCAGTCTAAGTACACATATATAAATAAAATAAGGAGTTTTGACATAGGCAGTCTAAGTACATATATGTAAATAAAAGAAAGGGAAGTCCTATATTTGTTAGCCTATAGTATCACATTCGTACAATGCCCGGTAATCCTCCTCAACTAGAGGGGCTACGCGTGGCATTAGCGCACAGGTTATCATATCCTTTACTACCCATTACCCTCCCCTTAGCGATTATATAAGCGATTTTAATTAACGAACTCTAAGCGTGCTTTACACGTCCCTTCCTTGTGGTCCTGGAGGTGTTTAGGACTTCTAAATTTAGGTAGTTCTAGACCCTCCTAAGGTGTTTAAAAGGGAAAATCTTAGCGACAACAAAGAACATGTAGGACTGTCAAATAGGGAAACAATTAAGGGGGATCATGTTTACCTCCACAGAGAAATAAATAAGTAGCACGTCTCAAACAGCAGATTTTAGAAAATTTCAGAAAAGGTCTTAGAACAGGATATCTAGGTGAGCATCACAAACATGGAATATGCAGCATTGTTTAAAAGCAGAGTGGCGTAAACCTAATCAGTTTGCCTACTGATTTTAGAACCTGGGCAGTTCTACAAACAAAAGCACAATTTCACAGTTTTTATAAGACCATTATTTACCTAAGGCTTGCCTAGGCGTGGATTTGTAACATCCTATAAACATGCAATCAAGATTTTGGGAATTAATTAAAAACTGCTTGAGTTTTATTAAATCCATGCTGATTTAGGTGATGAGCATTACAACAGTTAATTTGAGGCATATTTGTACTAGAACAACATGTCTCTGTGTTGGGGCTGTTTTTAAACCTTTTTATAGATAATTAATCGTTTAAGCGACATAGATACTATTTATAACAAATCCAAACAGAGTCGTAATGCATGATTTCTAATGCACAGAGAGAGATGGTCATTTTATTAAGCATGATTACAGCAGTGAATTTAACAACAGATTTCCAGGTGGTTAAGACTTGTGCAGAAATAGAGTTTTCATGATAATAGAATGATAAGCCTATAACGTGCTTTCTAATATGCAAAATCAGTAAACGGGATTATCCTAAGGCAGAATATCTAATGCAAAGATTTATGGCATTGTTTTTAATACAAATAAGCATAGCAAACCTAAAGGCATGATATCTATCACATATTATAAACCTAGAGCATGATTTCTATTGCAAATCAACATTATATAAACCTAAAGCATGATTTCTACCCAGTTTCCTCACAACAATCATATATGAACCTTCCTCTTTTTACTAATTACCCCAATATCTGTTTACAAAGGATATTATTACACACCAGGAGCGAATGAATTACATAAATAAATATAAACTATACTATAGGGAGCCTGAATTAGGCCCAAGGTAAACCTGGGAATGTCGGGCCTTCAAAAACAGTCTTAGATGCCAAATGTTCCATAGCCAATAGTGTGTCATGGTGTGTCAAAGTTTCCTAAGGACCTTAGGATCCCGGGCAGTGCTCACACCAAGACATTTTCTCAAATAGAGGAATGGTTATGTGTAGTGTGGAGGGGCCAGCCCCAGTGTGCCAGAGTTCAGAGGAATCTCATGGATTCCTAAGCAGTACACACACTGGAGGGGGAGAACCTAATAGCCTAAGAATGAAGTGAGATTGCTTGACATAGTTTTGAAGAACTTAGTAAAACACTGTAGAGATAAACCCTTAAGAGTGGAAAAAATTTTCAGAAGTGGAAAAGAAATTTAAGAAAATTCTAAGAGGGGAAAAACAGTTTTGAGAAGAATACTAAGAGTGGAAAAAAACAGTTTTGAGAAGAATACTAACAGTGGAAAAGACAGTTGAAATCAATTCCAAAAGCAATCACTCAATCATCGAGCGCCCAGATTCACAAACAGTTTTACAAATAGGGGTCAGAGGAGTTGAGAACATAAAGATCTCATATAAGGATCACATGAATATAGTCCAAGGGGAAGCATGTAGGCCAACAAATGCGCAGACCAATTTGGAATCTACTGATTCAGAGACCTAACAAGTTAGTCATGATGATAGGTAGTTAAGACATAGAGCAAGGATGTAGTAGGATCATGTTAAAGACTGAGGTGTATTAGACAAGATTAGTCATACTATTAGGGTCAGTCAAGTACATCAAAAGACTAAATTATTAACATGATCCACCAATTGAAGGGAGTAAACAGAAACTAATAAATATGTTGGTCATGTATCAAACAACCAAATGAGACCTAGGCATACTGATTACATACTTGAACAAGAAAGGACATAATTTAGACATGCTGAATAAAGCAGCAAACAGGGAGACAAACTGAATACACGGCCAATTAAACTAGTGCAGGAATGGAACACATAAAGTTTGAGTTTCAGAATTGAACTAGAGACATACCAGTTAAGAAGTAAAGTTCATTATGTAAAGCAAGTATAGTTCCACTGTCTAGCCTTGGCTTTCAGCCCGCTAGAGCAATAGTTAGCACAACTAGCAGAGAAAGAAGAGAGAGTTTGAGTGTGTGTGTGTGTGTGTGTGTATTTTGAACTTAGTTCGTTTCTTGAGAGGTAAAATAAGAGTGTGTATATAGCAGTTTAAGATTAGAACAAAATAAGGTAAAGGAATCATAAACCATCAATTAAGGAAATCACATACTCCAATCACATAAGGAGTTCAGAATAGACTCCTTTAATTAAGGGCAATTGACCAAACGGTAATAACAGGGATTTAATTAAGGAAAGAATCCCAATCATACCATGTAAAGGAATCAGTAAGAATCCACAATTATACGGGCAATCAAATAAGGAATGGATGACCAATTAAGGCCGTAAACAAGGAAACAAACAAGAATCATGCACACGAATCTCTAACAGAGCAAATCAATCAGCCAAAATTTCAAAATAATACTGATTTTTGTAAAGAAATATCAACTTCCATAAATAAAAAAATGGACTAAGTAAAACTTCACAGAAACATAGAAATTAGTCGGAGACACAAATTCTAGCCCTTATAGAGATTAATTAGGGGGGAAAACCACAGAATAATGGATTCGACAAAGAAAATGTTTAAGTTCAAGAAAATAGAGCAAGGTAACACAGAAAGTACCCAAAATCGAAGCAAAGGTTAGAAAGAAATCAGAGTATCGCACAATATCAACTAGGTTTAAGTATTTTTTGCACAAATCAATCACAAAGACGAAAATAATTAATCAAACACTTTAGGAGTCAAAAATCCTTTGAAAACCAATTGGGATAAACCCTAGATTTAGGGAGAAATCAGAATAATCAATTTAAACCAGAATTTTTCAAAGAAAACATGTAATAGTTCCTCGATTCATCTCAGATCTATACAGATCTGAGAAGGATCGAAGGTAAGATACTAGGGGTTTTCAGAAAAAATAACAAAGATGAGAAAATAGGTCGAAAGACCACAGATTCGTAACAAAACAAAAAGGAAATTTGTACTCACAGTCAAGGAAATGGCTTGAGACAGGCTAATAAGCAAGGTTTCAACCCAGAACTGGTAGGGTTCTTTGAGACAGTCTCAAGGATCTAAGAAGTCAAGGAGCCATGGTGCGTAGAAGGCCAGGACTGGCCAAAGGAGCCATAGAAGCGTCATGAGGTGAAGGTTCTACTCCGGTGACATCGTTTAGAACTAGGGTTCAGGCGAGAGAGTTGAGAGAAGAGGGAAGGGTGACGGCGGGTGAGAGGAGTGAAATGAGAGGGGTTGGGGGGTCGTTTAGGTTTAATTAAGGTAAGGGAAATGTGGACCGTTAATATGATGATCAACGGTCAGGATTGAGATGGGGTATTGGGTCGGGTAGATTTTTGTTTGGGCCTAAGGGAATTGGGCCAAGTTTTAAAAGGTTTTGGGTTGGTTAGAGAAGGGTTAGGTTTGTGAACCAAAGGGCTGTTTATTAAATATCCCAAATAATTTATAAAAAATATGTTATAATACAGATTATAAAAATAATTTTTATGCATAAAATGTTTTTAAAGGTAATTACTCAACCTTTTAAAAATACAATGGGCCATTTTCGGGTAAAATAACACAATAATATATGCATGGGCTATAATTGCAAAATTATAGCAATTGTAACCTAAAAGTGTAAATCCGACCACTTGTGAAATAATTTAAAATAATATGACTATAAATAAAAAAATTAAATCATGAAACTCTATAAAGGCAATTGTGATGCAATTTTGTAATTATTTATATAAATAAAATATTAGGATAAATTAATTTTGAAAAATGTAAAAATTATGGAAAAATATCAATTGATGCCAATGCATAGTTTTGAAGGCATATATATATATATATATATATATATATTTCAAAATATTATAGGAGAAAATTAGGTATCAACGTCGCGTTCACGGTTGGTTCAGTAGCACTTTGTGCTTCGCAAACGCGAGGGAGATGCCGCTCTCGCGAAGGAGGAAAACTGGGCGTGACAAATTGGGCTTCGCGAATGCGAGGCAGTGGTCGCGTTCGCAAAGAAGAAAGGTATGGACAGAATGTTTATGCTCTAAAAATGGGACTTCGTCGGATTTTCCATTTTTGACGAATTAGAGCTCGGGATGAGGCGATTTTTGGGAGATTTTCAAGGAAAACAAGGCGGTAAGTGTTCTTAACTCAATATTGGTCAAATTACCCAAATCCATGGTTGTTTTTAACATAATTGGTAAATTAAGTTGGAAAATTTAAAACGCTCTTTTGGTTTTAATTTGAAGATTGGAAGGCCGAGTTGATGTCGGAATTTGGTAAAATTTGTATGGTTAGACTCGTGGTTGATTGGGCGTTTATATTTTGTATATTTTGTCACGTTTAAAGACGTGGGCCCCATGGGCGATTTTTGGGTGAAATTTCGAATTTTGTTGGAAAATTTGTATTTTCATATGAAATTAATTCCAATAATTTTTATTTACTGAATCGATTATTTGTGGCTAGATTTGAGGCATTTGGAGGCCGATTCGCGAGGCAAAGGCATTGCAGAATAAAGAATTACATTGTTTGAGGTAAGTAACATTTCTAAATTTGTTCTTGAGGGTATGAAACCTCAGACTTTGTGATGTGTGATTGGTTTTGAGGTGACGCACATGCTAGGTGACGGGCGTGTGGGGGTGCACCGTAGAAATTGTGACCTGGTCAATTTCATGAAACTGTGTTGTTGAATAATATGTTGATATCCGTACATTTTCCATGTACTAGAGAAATCGAACTATAAATCATGTTTAAACCATGTGTTTACACTGTTAGGACCCACAGAGGTCGTGTACATGTTGAATTATCTGCTACATTGTTTTTTCATACTCAGCCACAATTTTTACTTGCATATTACATCTCAATTCATATTGTTCATTATTGATGCATCATATCATTGTTGTTGGGCTGCTTATCATGGTTTCTGGGAGCCCGAGAGACTGGAGAGGTTGATAACTAAGTGAGTTCAGGGCCTAATTTTGAGGATATTTATGGGATTATACTGGGTAGTTGTTTTTGTTGTTATGGGATCGGGCGGCACGCCGCAGCATGTTTTATTGATTTATGCCATGATTTGCTTGTTATAGCGCTTGAGCTGAATGAGCCCCTCTGGAGTCTACACACACCCCCAGTGAGCGCAGGTACCTACTGAGTGCGAGTGTCGAGTGCTGAGTGATTGAGAGGAATGAGTGTCTATGAGGAAAGAGTGATTGTGAGGTTGGAGTGAATTGGAGGACTGAGTGACTGTTGCTATGAGAGGATGCATTGATTTCATCATTGTTGCACTCCATTTGTCATATATCACTATTTTGGAAATTTGTGAAAGACATTATCTTCTGTTTCAGTAGAATTTGATATGAAATTACTGTTTGCGTTTTAAATGTTGAACTTGAAAACATGCCTACTTTCTTATGTTGGAAATTACTGTATTTGGACTTAACTGTGAAGCTCGTCAATATCTTCAGTTCTTTATTTAGTGTTGTTACTTACTAAGTTGGTTGTACTACACCTTTCACTTCGTGTGCATATCCAGGTGTTTTCGGATACTGTGGGTGTTGATTCATTTGCACAGTTGATTTGTCTCTCCTTCATTATCTTCTTGTTTACTATATTTGGTCTCAGATTATTATAGATCGTGTTTTCCAGACTTGTGATGTATAGATGCTCATTTACTTTGTGACACCCCCATAGTTGGGAATTCCGCGTTATGTTTTGGGTTTTCCTATCTCGTTTATGAGAACTTTTGCTATTAAATCTGTTGTAATTCATTCTTGTTAAAAGTGTTGGAAATATTTGAGAGAAGTTGGCTTGCCTAGTACCACGTTAGGCGTCATCACGACATGTTAGGATTTTGGGTCGTGACATAAATCCACAAATGAAATATTAGTAAGAACTCTTATATAAAGAATATACTCCCTCCGTTCACTTTTAGTTGTCAAGTATTCTAAAAATAAATTTTATTTTTACTTGACACTTTTCGCATATCAAGAGAAAAATAATTTATTTTTTCTGTTTTTCCCTTAGCACTAATTACTTATTCCAAATCATTTTCCAAAGCCATTAAGACTATACATCAATTAATATGGGTATCATGGTAAATTATGTATTTTATTTATTATTTCTTAAGGGGTGCATAAAGTCAATAGTGGACAAGTAAATGTGAATAAGGAAATATCTTTTGCTCTAACTAATATATGGGAAAAAAACATATCTTTAACAGAAATAATTCGGTGAGAAGTCTTTCTCAATTTCATTTTCCTATGAAAACATTCAATAGGTACTCTTACCATTTCTTCAAAAGCATTTGATATGCGCATAATATTATGTCATATATTGCTTTCACACAAGATATGTGTGTTTCCTTATGTGAATTAATTAAGGATAATATAGTCAAAACTTTTTTTAGTTCCTAGGGTAAGTAGTTACTTAGGCGTGTGCCGAATACAAAAATACCAAATATTATGGACCGGAAAGAATAATTAATAATTTTAATTTGCAATTAAAGCATTGAATACTATCACATAACATTATGAAAAAAAATAGGAATAAGCGACGGACAAATTATGTAGCTAAACAAAAAAATTCATCGATAATCCTATTTAGCGATGGATTAGCGACAGATTATTAAACAATTCTGATAACGAGCAATTTAGCGACAGATCAACAACGAAGCTCATAGCTAATTGCAGTTTCACCAAATGTAAATTACCATCCATAACAAGGAAGACCATGTAATATTCTTTTTCAGAAAAAGATGACTACTTACTACATTATATTTCATAGTCTTCAATTAGAGAGAGTAGCAAGTTGCTGAATATTCATAGGAAAAGTAAAATTGGGACCTCCATAGAAAGACATATCCCCAAGCAAGAGGTTGACAGCAGAAGTAGGGTGATATGCATCCCAAAATAAGTAGTCATCTCTGTTTGGACATGGTGTTTGCATTGGAAGACAAGTTACTTCCCCTTTGTTTTTCCCTGACCCACAACACCCACGATCTTTCACACTAAACCCTGTCCAAAATAAATTCAGAATAATAAATCACTTTTTGATTGTGAATTTACATATCTAAATACAGCATTAAAAGTACTACGGGTCATAATATTTAGCAATTCAAAATATTTAAAATGTATTAGCAAAAAATATATTTAAAATGTGTTAGATAAAGTGAAATATAGAGAGTATCATATATGCATTTAACTTATATATCGTGTAAAAACATTTACACTATCTATATAAGTGTAACCTAATCTACAGAGACTGCATGCTTTATTTTCCATGTAATAAATTTCAATTATAATTATAAGTAGTTATCTATTATTATCTTTCAAATGATCTCACAGTGTAAAATATATGTTATACTATCAGTGTACATAAGTTACTCGTTAGTTATTTTCCCTCTTTCAATCTACCTCTAGTATTTAAATACAAGTTTCCTATTTCACTTAGGCAGGTCATCTGCTTTTAAAATTAAGTTAGGAAGTACTACTAAAACTATGAGACCCATATCGTCGGACAAGGACTTAGCTGAGAAATGCTGACGACAAAATATGAATTGAAAAAAGAAATTGAATAATAATTTTTCGGATTTTAACGTGCAGTATAAATAAGGTATGGAGTTTATTTAGCTAAAAAGAAATATTCTTGAACATATATGTTTTTCATATATATGAAGTGGAATTTAGTAAGAGAAATTAAAGAGGGAAATAAATGAAGCATACCATAGGACTTGTAGTTGATAAAGATATCCTTGAACATATTTTCCATGTCAAGGAAAATGAAGTGGGCACCAGGCAGTTCACTCTTGTTGAGTTTCATGATCATTGTCTTTAATTTGGCATTGAATGGGCGCACCATTTGATTCACCATTTCTGAACATTCACCATTTGAACTTTCTGCTAGCAAGAATGGGATGCAACCCATTTGTCCAATCCCAGCAATTACAAATTTCCGAGCTCCTAGATCATATAGTTTCTGCATATATAGTAACATTGAGCGCGGATTAATTTTCACGTATGATTCTAAGTTGATCAAAAGCAGCCAGGTGCACAAACCATCATGTATTCATGCAAGGTCCGAAAAGGGTTGCAACCAGGGGCGGAGGGACTGTATTAGTTACGAGTTCGGACGAACCCGGTAACTTTTATTTAGACTCTATATTTTTATTATAAAATTCAATAAATGTGTATGAATATTTAAGCGAACCAAGTAACTATAACCAGCTATGGATTTAGTGTCAATTCAGAGCCCATAAACTTCAAAATTTTTGGTTCCGCCTCTGGCTGCAACTCAAGGGGTGTGATGTAGACAACTACCCTAATACAAGCATCAGTGACTGCTTTCCCGACTCGAACCCGTGACTTATAGGTCACACGAAGACAACTTTACTATCACTCCAAGTCTCTCGTTCCTACGCCTAGGTTGAATGATTAAAGGAAATATAATGAAGAGATCTTACTATCAATTGGCCTTTGTATTGATGAACCAATAATTCAGCAAACTTTTGAGGAGTGTATTCATCTTGAGTAAAGTAAGCAGGCATAATGTAATTGTTGAGGTAGTCATTGCTGCCCATTCCCACAAAGAAAATGCACTTGGGAATTTCCTCTTCCACAATTGGTGCACTCATATTTTTTATCAAACTCACCAACGTGCTTTCAAAGTTTTTTATTTGATAGCTGAATGGGATTCGCTCCACCTGAAAAACAAGAATCATTAGTTCAAAGAAAACCTTTTTTGTTTTTTAATTTTGTATTAAATATAACTAAGTAGGCGTTTGGACATAAGAATTGTAAAATTCCAAAAAATGGTGAAATTTTTTTCAAGTGAAATGGTATATGAAATTTAGAATTGTTTTTGGATATAAATTCAGTTTGGGTTGTTTTTGAAGTTTTGTGAGTGATTTGAGTGAATTTTGGAAAATAACTTTTTAGAATTTTTCAAATTTTTGAAAATTTCCAAAATGCATCTTCAAGTGAAAATTGAAAATTTTGTGAGCAACTGATTTTGAAAAAGAAAAAAAGTGAATTTTTTTTGAAAAAAATGGAACAAAATTTTTTATGTCCCAACGGGCTCTAAATATTACAAGAGTACTTATGAATCACACTGGTTAAGCAGATTTGATTATGGATTGACATTACTAGTTTTTGTCTCTTTGTTTTTTTTGTTTTCTTGAGCCAAGGGTCTATCGAAAAGAGCCTCTCTACTCCAGGGGTAGGGGTAAGGTCTGCGTACACAGTACCCTCCCCAGACCCTTACTTCAGCGATTTTACTGAGTTGTTGTTGTTGTTATTGTTATTGTTGTTATTGACATTACTAGTTTAATTCTATACGTTAATTGTGTAAAAATAATTAAACATTCCAGTTATTTATAATGCAATTACCAGTATCTTTATGATAAACATTAATTGATAACTTTATCTCTATTCAAAAATTTCTTATTAATAATATAATGTAAAGGCAGAGTTTGGAAAATAAGAAAGTTGATTAATATATACTTACAAAGTGAAAGCCGGTAATATCAAGAATACCAGCAGCAGCAGAGGCATAATTCACTCCGAAACGCATTTTGTCGACGTTGAATATCTCCGAATATGGTGGAAGCAGTGGCAATCCCAGAAGGTCACCTGCATATTTACATAAAATGTTTAATTAAAGTACCTAGAAATAATACCAGGCAACCACTCTAAAAAGTTACTATTTAGGTTTTAGCCAATATGTTTCGAATTTCAATTTTTCGGATTGACCGACCGCCGTTCAAGAGAGATCATGAATGCTAGAACTGTTTGCTAACTTTGCTTGGTTCCGGGCATCTACCGTTATACCCAAAATATCGGTTATACTATTGCTATCCATAATGAAAAAAGAGCATTTATCTATTTATTTAACAAATAGTATGGTACACCATAAATTGGGAGACTTTGCACTTATATTAAATTTTAAAGGACATGCAAAAAGCAATAATAGATCTCATCGTTAATATTAATAAATAAAAAAATTAGATGCTTATGATTCACTAGTAGGAAGCAAACCTTACGCTAAGAAGAAAAAAACAGAAGCATATGCTTTAGGTGAACTTCATGACACAAATATTCAGAATTGTTTGAAATTAAGATTTTTAGTTCAAATTTTCTGGACAAAATAAGTATTGGGTAATCTCTAAATAGCAGCCTTGAAAACGACCGTTTGTGTACGTCCCCTATTTTCACGGAAGAACATCACTATATATATAAGCATCAATTTAAAATTTTGATCAAGCTCTCTTAACGATTAAAATTGCATAATCAAGATCATGAGTACTTGAGACTTAGCATTTGAGTCGTTAATTAGTACAAATAAAGTTTAATTAGCTAGTTTATTACTAATTGTAAATGACAGAGCTCTTTTGTGAAATCTGATACTAAAGTCTCTGATTTTCAAAGACTTGGATTATTCATTAATTACCATTTGTCTTAAATAAAGTGAAAACAAAATAGTCAATACGTTCTGAATTTGAATCTTATATTGGCCTCATGCTCCCTAAGTCAATGTAATCAAAACAATAAATGTATGACATTTGTTTTCACATATATAAACATTTACCAACCAAGTTAACTAATTAATTATGATAATTAATCACATCTGGTTCAAAGTATTTACTGCCGATAAGTTCTCCGCGAGTACTTAGCTTGCTTCCCTTTTTCTAACTTTTTCTTCTTCTTTTTTGCAAATTATTTTCCTTTTCATATAATATTCTATCCCAAATATTTTTTTTAAAAGGCAAACATGCCTAAACTTGAAAGCTAACAATTCTTATTTTCATATTGTTTCTAGAGAATGAAAAGATGTATAGATACCGATAAAATGTTACTTTTAGTTTTTAAAGGTTTCAAAGATAAAGTGTGGCTTGCTGGGTGAGACTGATAGAAAGAAAGGACGGGGCAACCATGCATGGTACTTCTCGACCCTGTCTCCGAGGGACAGTTGAACTAGCGACTCATGAATGAATTGAAAAAAAATACTTCTTATTTGATTAATTAAGGGAAAAGAAAGAGTGACAGATAATTAAGTGGGCATTTGGACATAAGAAATGTTAAATTTTTGAAAAGAAGTGATATTGTTTTCAAGATTAAAATGATATTTGAAAATTGGAGTTGTGTTTGGACATGAATACAAATAGGAATTGTTTTTTAAATTTTTCTGAGTGATTTGGAGTGAAAATAGTGAAAAACAAGTTTTTAAAATTTTCAAGTTGGATTTGGAATTTTCATAGCCAAATACTGATTTTTTTTTCCAGGAAAAGAATAAAAAGGTTTATGGCCAAACGGCCCTAAGAAATAGCTGAAAAATGAAATAGAGAAAGAGAATCATAAATGTCAAAAGATATATATTAAATCACAGAAATTAACATCGACAATAATAAGAAATAAGAACAAAAAAACATCAGCCAAAATTAAATTTAATTTAACAAAAGAAAAGAAAAGAAAAAGTTAGGAATGAAAAGAGTTACCAATCTGATCAAGGATGGTGTAACCATTAGAGAAGCGTCCAGTAGGGCCACCAAAATCAATACCATAAGGGAAATAATTAGCTTTTGCAAATGAAAAAAGTCGATTGTTGTTTCCACTATCAATCAAAGAGTCTCCAAAGGCAAACAAAGCTGGCACCAAACCTCTCCTCTCCCCTCCACTTGATGGAGCGGTCTCCGGCACCGGTGCTGGTGCTGGTGCTGGTGCCGGAGCCTCTATATCGTCCCCTATCGAAGCCGTAGATCCATCATCTGATGGACTTGGCTCCGGAGCAAATCCATCATCGTAGTCATAATCATCGCCTTGTGTTTGTGCTACAACTGAACTTGTCAACAAGAATAACATCATGCAAAACCAAGAAACACTTAACCTAGCCATGTGTGTGTTTGTTTTTGTGTCCTAAAGTGTTTATTTTTTTTGCTTTTCTTTGCTTTGTATGTAAGGTGCTAGGGGTGGAGAGGAGGAGTTATAGTTTTGGAGATGAGAAATTGGGCTTGGATACACAATTTATAGAGGAGAAAACATGCTTCTTTGAAAGATATGACAAGGTTTTGCAAGAATGCAATAAGTTCTTTTCCACTGCATTCTTTTTTAACTATTGCACGCTTCTTAATAAAGATATTTATAAATCTTAAATTAGCTATCCTCCGTTCTGATTTTTTCAGATTTCAAGAATGAATTAATTATTTTTTTTTACATTACCCTTGAAGTAAATAATATTGCAGTATGTGTTAGGAGTGTTTATGTGAAGAGATAGTAAATGCTAATATGGTCAATTTCATTGCTAATTAATGTTAAAAGGTGAATTTCTTAATGTGTGGAAACAACCAAAAAAATCACTTATTTTGGATAGGAGGGAGTACTGATGTTTGCACCAGGGTAACTGCCTATATTACACCCCTGAAGTGCGGACCTTTTCCGGACCTTGTTGTGAACGCGGAATACTTTGTGCATCAAATTTATTTATAACTATTAAGTATTTATCTAAATTGTACTTTATATTCCTTTTAAACTTCTTATTTTAATTAATTTTTTACAAATTAAAGTAGTGAGGATATATATATGAAAAAATAATAATAAATGACTCGCTACGTCTCTTTCCTAATAAAAGAAAAAGATTGTTGGCCTGGCTATTCCGATTGAGAATACGGAAGAGGCTATGAAATAGAAGAAAGGTGAGTTCGAACTTCGAACTCTTACTCAGAAATCAAAATCTTTTATGTTTAAAGTCAAATATTTTAATTTGAAATAAATTCAATTTGAGAAGTATATTTTATTTCCTGGTCTGTTATCTTTTTCTGTTCTCTTGTATTCAGTTAATGAGCTTTGATTCCAATAATCTTGGTCATGTAGAACATTTTGAGTGGCATTCACATTTTTGTTACAGGATTTAAGGAAAAATATGCCAGATGGAGTTATTGCTCAGTCAGCAATTTGTTAAGGAAGGGATTGTACTTAATATCTTAGAGGGACATATTCAAGTTCATACGTGAATCATTATTAAAGCCTAAGTTTATATACATGGGAAAAGAAATGGAGGATTAATCCAAATAGTCGTCTACCAAATCGCTTAAATTAAAAATAGTCGGCGAATATATATATAATTCATGGATAATATAATTTATGTATATCAGTAAAAAAAAAAGTAATCAGTGAATCTAGCCGACTATTTGTGTAAAAGTCCATTCACTTTGAAATGGCATGTGTCATTTAATTTTGATGGACCTTGAATCATGAACATGAGATTGGATATATATATATATATATATATATTATATACTTCAGCTTCATTAGATTGCCTTTTGCAACAAAATCACCATCCCACTCTATATAACCTATGATCGTTAACGCATGTTTAAAACTTCTTATGTGTATTTCAGTATATAGATATCTTCTTGATTAGAATAGCCAAAGTAACTACATAAAATATATGAATAATATTCATTTAATTATCATCATGATATATATCCCAATTTCTTGTTAATTAGATTCTTACTTCATCCGTTCCAATTTATATGAATCTGTTTGATTAGGCACGGAGTTTAACAAAAAATGAAGACTTTTGAAATTTGTGGTCCTAAACAAATCAAAAAGAGGCTCAGAGTATTTGTGTGGTTATAAAAACTTCTTATTAAGGGTAGAATTGTAAGTTTAAGCTAAATTGTTTTCAAATTTAGAAAGGGATCATTCTTTTTTGAACGGACCAAAAATGAAATAGGTTAACATAAACCGGAACGGAGGGAGTATTAATTGACGATTAGCAAAAGACTAATCAAGAACACGTGCACCGCATGCGGAACAAAGCAACAAATACAACTAGGCATTGATAAGGCACAATAGTGAGGAAAGTGTGACCCTCTATACTGTTTGACTTTTTAAATTTTTCTTTTTCTTTTCCACCAAATTTAAAATTTTCTTTTTCTTTTCCACCAAATTTAAAATTTTCTTTCGACTCAAACGCAGCTTATTGTCAGGCTTAGCTGTGCGTCGGTTTTCTTTTTTAGATTAAACTGTTTGAATATGAAAACATATTTAATTATCAAGATCATCTCTAAGTTTAAATATTGAATAATTAAGATAATTTGTGCTTTCGTATTTTGTAACCACTTGACTGGTCGTTTTGAGCAATTGCGTCAGGTCCGGCAGTTTGAGACACAGTGCATTATGACTTGCGTGCATCATTGGTTCGGGTTTTTGAGAGGTTCATAAAGGATTTTTTAGGAGTGACTCTCATTTGAGAAGCGCGAAGTTGAAAGAATTAATCAGGACTTGACTTTTGAGTATTTGACTTCGGATCGGAGTTTCGACGATTTCGATACGTCCGGATGGTGATTTTCGACTTGGGTGTATGCCCGAAATTTCATTTGCATGTTTCTAAAAGGTTTCAACATCATTTGGCGGAAGTTGGCAATTTAAAGGTTTAGAATTTTCTTAGGTTTGATCATAGTTTGACTTTAAGGCTATCGGGTTCGAATTTTGGTTTCGGAACTTGGAATAGGTCAGTTTCGTCTTTTGGAACTTGCCAGCAAATTTGGCGCCATTTAGAGTTGATTTGATATGGTTCAGACGCTTGGTTGCTATTCTAGATGTTCTTAAAGTTCATTATGATATTTGGCGTATTCGTGATTCTTGAGTTTATTTCGGTGTTTTGATCGTGCGAGCGTGTTCGTATTATATTTTTAGACTTGTGTCGGTGTTTCGTTCGGAGCCTCGTGGGCTCGGGTGAGTTTCGGATTAGCTTCGGAGTGTTTTGCTAAGAATTGTGTGTGCTGGCAGTAGTGTCATCGCAATTGCGATGAGAAGGTCGCAAATGCGACCCCCGCATTTGCGAGTATTTTCTCACATTTACGAACCAGGGGAGGACTAGGCTTCAATCGCAAATGCGATACTGGAGTCGCATTTGCTACTCTGGGCTGTCCGCTTTTGTGAAGACAGTGTTCGCTTTTGCTGCTACTATTGCTTCGCATTTGCGAAGGTTTGATCGCAAATACGATCTTCGTATGGTCTGTCAGAGGTCGCTTGTGATGACCTGATAGGTCATCTTATGATTTAAACCTAATTCTGTGATCTGAAACCTTCAAAAGTCATGTTTTAGTCTTTCTCGATTTGCGTGCACAGTCCCGGCGTCTTTTCGCAAAAGCTTTTATGTTAAAAATTGATAATATACGATATTTTGCCTAAAACTTCGTTTGAGTTGACTTCGATTAATATTTTTGGTAAACGGACCCGAATTTTTATTTTGACGGTCGCGGTGGGTCCGTATCGTTATTTTGGGACTTGGGCGTATGCCCCGAATCGAAATCGAAAGTCCCTAGCCCGAGATATCGGACTATGTCGAAATTTGAAAGTTGAAAGCTTAATGAAGTTAAAGTGTTTGACCAAAGTTTGACTTTTTGGATAACGGGTCCGTGTTTTAGTTTCGAAACCCGGTATAGGTCCAATACCATATGTATGACTCGTTTGTGAAATTTGATGAAAAAAGGAGTTGATTTGACTTGATTCGAACGTCTGATTGTGAAAATAGGAATTTCAAAGTTTCCTTTAAACATTTCAAGTGATTTGGGGTTCAATTCGTATTTCTAGATGTTATTTGGATGTTTCTAAAAGGTTTCGACATCATTTGGCGGAAGTTGGCAATTTAAAGGTTTAGAATTTTCTTAGGTTTGACCATAGTTTGACTTTAAGGTTATCGAGTGCGAATTTTGGTTTCAGAACTTGCAATAGGTCTGTTTCGTCTTTTGGAACTTGCCTGCAACATTTGGTGCAATTTGGAGTTGATTTGATATGATCCCGACGCTTAGTTGCGATTCTAGAAGTTCTTGAAGTTCATTGTGATTTTTGGCGTCTCGTGATTCTAGAGGTCATTTCGGTGTTTTGATCGCGCGAGCGAGTTTGTGTTATATTTTTTGGCTTGTGTAGCTGTTTCGTTTGGAGCCTCGGGGGCTCGGGTGAGTTTCAGATTAGCTTCGGAGTATTTTATTAAGAATTGTGTATGTTGGTACTGGTGTCATTGCAATTGCGATGAGAAGGTCGCAAATGCGACCCCCGCATTTGCGAGTATTTTCTCGCATTTTCGAACCAGGGGAGGAATGGGCTTCAATCGCAAATATGATACTGGAGTCGCATTTGCGACTCTTGGCTGTCTGCTTTTGCAAAGACGGTGTTCGCTTTTGCGGCTACTGTTGCTTTGCATTTGCGAAGGTTTGATAGCAAATGTGATCTTCGTATGGTTTGTCAGGGGTCGCTTGTGATGACCCGTTAGTTCATCTTATGATTTAAAGCTAATTCTGTGATCTGAAACCTTCAAAAGTCATGTTTTAGTCTTTCTCAATTTGCATGTGTTTACCTTGAAAATGGTTTTAACAATTATATTTGATTTGTGGTTCTAAAAATTTATGATTTGTTCCAATACTAGTTAATAATCATGAAATGATAAGTATAAGTAAAGAGAATGTGATAGCCAAACCACTCTTTGTCATAGAACTGGGGCCTCGAGCCTATTGGAATCGGGGACCTCGAGGTCCAATAATAGCAATAAATGAAGAACACTAAAATAAAAAAACAATAAAGCTGGGAGACAGTGTTGAGCACGTGAAAAGTAGAGAATGTTCTATTACAGTTAATGTTGTGTGTTAAAAGAATGATTGGGGTCCTCTTTATATAGGATGGGTGAATCCCAATATATTATATGTCTAATTATGACAGAGAAATGCTATTGGTACAGCTGTATAACGGCCTTGTACGGACTTGTACAATCTTTGTAGACCTTATCAGCTCTAACCACGTGTTCTTGGGAAATTTCTCGCCTTTCCATGACGGTTATCGATTTTATATTGCCTCGAGGAAGGCTGTGATGGGCCTTCGATGCACTCTCTCGAGGTATGTACTTCAGGGTCGGACTTTAGAATCTACTTCGAACTTCTCGAGATAGGGCTTGGCATGCCATAGAGGTCCCAATTTTGGGGGTCCCCAGTATCAACCGTATACAGATAGTCCCCGTGTTTCTTAGTATTAAATAATAAGAAACGATTTGAATTCATTGACTCTTCGATGTCCCCATTATGATGTCAGTCACGTGAGGTTAGTGATTTATGTGACAGAAAGGACATGCAAAGGCCTCGCTTTCACGGCTCTCGAAAAGCCATAAATCGATAACGACGGTTGGTCGTCCTTTTGTTTTCTCCAACACGCATACTAACCCCTATAAATACCCCAGTCCTTCACCCCTTAAACTTTTACTTTTCACAACGTCTTCAGACCTTGATCAACCTCCGACTTCAAAATAGACAAACCTTCTTCGGTACCGGGACGATGCGAACCCATGTCTCGATACATCATCCTGATAACTGAAACTGAGAAAGTGAAGGTTGATTGCCTTTGGTGGAAGGCGGTTCAAGTAGAGATTCCTTCACGTGAGGAAGACATAACCACATATAAAGCCGGTTTCCTTAGTGTGTACACATATCCTTTCACCCTAGGTCCGGTAGAACCCTCTTCACCATCGATAGACCCGGTGATCCTCGATTTCTGCAAACATTATCGGGTGACACGGCCAAATCTACCCATCATTTTGGCGCCTCGTTTACCTGATAAGGTACTTTTCAAACATGGTCGAGGGAATGCCTTTAACCCTAGATCATCTGATTAGATTGTATAGACCCCGACTCTATCGAGGTGGACTAATTAAGCTACAACATCGAGCTTCAAAGGTCTTCTTTGCCAGCATCGACGAGGACAAGGACAGAGGGTGGATGAGCCGCTTTGTCCGAGTCAGGACCTCTTCGACCTGCCCATATGCTAAGCGCGTGTGGCGCGATTTGGCCAAGACCAGATGGGAGGCCAAAAACCATGGTGAGTTTTTATTCTTGTCATACTTGAACTTCTCAGAGAAAATATCTTTCTATAGTACTCTCACCCTTTGTGTTTATCCTCTGCGCTTATGCAGGTCTCGAAAAGGCCATTTTGATGAGGGAACCCCCGCTCGGGGAAACGGATACCTCGAAGCCTACTAAGGAGAAAAAGATAAAGAAGAGATCACCAGCTGAGTCCCCGAAGTCGAAAAAGGCTAAAGCTTAAAAGCCTAAGGCCCATTCAACGGCCTTAACTTCGAAAGTGGCTGAGAGTATTTGTGCTGAGGACGAAGATAATGATGACTGCCCGCTAGTACTTAAGGGAAGAGGAAGCGAGGTTGCTTCGAAGCCTACTGAGCCGACGGCTGTTGAGCCGAAGGCTGCTGAACCAGAAGTTGCCGATGTGGCCCCACCTCGAGCTGAAGAGATTCTCGAGGGTGGGTCAAACGAAGTCCCCGAGCCGAATAATGGCCAATATGCATCTCGTCTCGAAGGTCACTCGGTAGATAAACTCGGGGAACCCAGCTCTGAGACTCCCCGAAGCAAGAGAAGGCCCCGATTGATTCACTCGGGGTCATTGATGTAGATGATTCTCCGTCGGGCCCGACATTCTCTCCGAGGCAAATACGGGATGCCCAAAACATGGAGACTCCCGACGTGGGGGAATCCCATGGAGAGAATGATGTGTTCGAGGGATATTTTGTCGGGGTATAAGAAATCCCTTATCTTAACGCCTCGTTTATTTTCGAATAATTTGAGAAGCTTCGGAAACAGGTAACTTCTTTACTTAACAACTTTGTTTTGAACCTTGATTCCTGCTTTTCTGACTTTTTTCCCTTTGTGCTTATATGCCTTAATGCTCTACAACCAGGCTTTTTCCAAGTCACAAGCCAAGCTGGCCCACTTCGAAGAAGAGTATAAGAGGCTCTTGTCGGAGTCAGATGAGCTCAAAGCTATCTTTGCCAAAAAGGAGGGGGAACTGCATGACCATCGAGCACGTTTGGAGAAGATATCTCGAGAACGAGTCTATATCAATGAGAAGGTAACACATCCTTCGTGGGATTTTATGTTTATTCAACTTTAGCATTTAATGCCTTAAATTGATTCTTGCAGCTCAAGCAGAAGACTGACCTAGTGGGACAACTCCGAGAGGAGCTCACGGTAAAAGATACCGAGATCCTCGGGCTCAAGCGGCGTATGGATAAGGTAGCCTCTGAGAAAGATACTCTTTGAGAGAGGCTAACCTCGGTTGGGCATCAGCACCAAGTTGAAAAGGAAGAAGGCCGTAGATATAAGGAACTCCATGCAGAATCTGCTGCTAAGTTCTCCAAGACTAAGTCCGAGATTGATGAGCTCATATCTACGTATCAGAATGATGTTGCTGCTGCTAATGCTCAGGATAAGAAGGCATCCTTTGAGGCCGAGCTTAAGCTAACTCGAGCCCTTGACCTTGCTCGATTGGAGTCCTAGAGGCAAGCTCTCAAGGAAGCATTTGTAGAGGGCTTCGATCTTTCTTCTGAGATCGAGAGAGTGAAGGCCCTAGAAAAAGATTCGGCAGATCTGCTTATTTCTGATGATGACTCAGCTAATGGCTCGGAGAGCGGCGAAGAAAATGAAGAAGAAGTGCCCGAGGGGGAAGAGGCTGTCGATGATCAGGTGGCCGAGGGCCAAGCCATCGAGGGCACGACTTCTGAGGGGACTTCATCTGATCAGGTGACCCCGGCGGTAGATTAGGCTTTATTTTTTCTTTCCTTTTTTGTGTAAGGACTCCAAGCATGAGCTTTGTAAATATGTTTTGTGAACTCTTATTATATGAAAATATCATTTGTTTTATCTTCATTCCTTTTCAATTCTTGTCTTGCCTTTGATTTTGAAATGAAATTTGATGCTTGTCGATAATCAGTCCAATGTTTTGGACTTAAGGTGTAAAAACCTTAGGTTTTGGTGCTTGATAAACAATCGATAATATTTGACCATTTAGGGTCTGATCTTCGAGTTAAGCTTTAGCTCGGGACTTTCGAGTCCGAACTTAGGCGAGGTCTCGAGCATAGTATGCATCGACCTTTAAGTTGTTTAGGTATCGACCGTTAGGTTTTGAAATACTGGCCCTTAGGCTATTTTCATTTTAGCCCTTAGGCTCTTTAGGTTGTCCCTTAGGCTCTTTGGATTGGCCCTTAGGCTCTTTAGGTTGGCCCTTAGGCTCTTACATATCGGCCCTTAGGCTCTTTAGGTTGGCCCTTAGGCTCTTAGGATCTTAGGCTCTTTTTAGACTGGGTCGATTCGGCCTCTAACATGGCTATAAGTTTCCTCCATTCTGGCTAAAGACTTTTGAAAATTTTATTATGCCTTGGCATGTTTTTGTATTCGTCCGACTTTTCGACGGTTCAAATATGAACCTCGATTATAAGTCGATATGCGACGGTTGTTGAGTACCTCATGAAGTTCTCTAGAAGGCTGATTTCCTTCGAAGCCTTTACATTGTTCGGAGTTGATGTTATCGAAGCTCCTTTGCTTATGCCGAGGGTAGCCTAATTAACCGGTTTTATCGAAGTATATAAAAGTATTTGAAGGCCTTTAGTTTTATGGCGAAAGTCGGACATCTCCGAGCCGCATTATTTTGGTCGTAGCCCTTTCATATGACTGTAGTCTTTATATTAGGCCGTAGCCTTTAGTCCCCAGGGTGAGATGACCTCGTCCTCTATATAGAGGGTATGCCTTTTTAGGGGTCTTACAAGTTCGAATATATATAGCCTTGGCTTTAATATCGGGGTTATGACTTTTTATGGTCTTATAAGTTTGAGTACGCCTCGTTGAGGTCTTATAAATTTGATTGCCTCATTGAGGTCTTATAGATTCGATGTTGCCTCATTGAGGTCTTATAGATTCGATGTTGCCTTATTAAGGTCTTTTGAGCTCGAGTCGTTGATGGATCGATAAGTTGACTGCCGATGACAGTCCCCAAGTGTTCGGGAGTATTTGTCCCTTGAGTCGTTTCATGCAAGAATAGTAAACTTCTTTGAGGCACAAAGTGTTTTGATGAACAAGGATGCTTCTTCGATTACTTGATACATGCGTACATGTTTTTGCCATTGGGGGCTCGACTATTCTACACGGACACGGTTCATTTGACTGTTTGGCCTGGTACAACATTCTCCTATCGAGGCCCTCTTTGGCATAACTTGATTTCTTTGAAAAGGTAACCTCCGATGGTGATGCCCCCCAGTATTCGAGGTTGATTGAAAAGATGCCTTGAATACTTGTTGAGTTTTCCTTAGGTAGCATATAGATGTTTCCTCATTAAAAACCTTGCCGGTAAAACCCAGTTGGGATAAAACCTGATCTAAGGGAAAAAAAGTGCAACACATGCTTTAAAACCCAAGGTCATCGGGCTGAAGGGTGTTTCGATTCCTCTCAATCGAACACCTACAACAAGTTAGTATGAAATATAAACGAAAAAGGAAAAGGTTATACCTTATCAATAATAGCGTTTGAGCATCAATATGTTCCAGTTGCTTTGTAGTTGCTCGCCTTCGATGGTGCCAAGTTGGTAGGACCCTTTGCCTACTACTCCGAGGACGTGGTACGGTCCTTCCCAACTAGGGCCTAGCTTCCCTTCGTTTGGGTTTCGAGTGTTGAGGGTGACCTTCCTTAGAACTAAGTCCCCGACTTCGAAGTATCTAGGGTTTGTTCTTCTATTGTAGTATCTTTCAATCCTTTGCTTTTGAGCGGCCATTCGAACTAATGCGGCCCCGCGCTTTTCATCTAGTAGCTCGAGGGCAGTGTTCATAGATTCGTTGTTTGAGTCCTCGGTGGTGTGATGAAATGTGGCACTTGGCTCTCCGACCTCGACTGGTATCAGTGCCTCGGACCCATATACCAGAGAGAACGGGGTCTCCCCTGTGCTTGACTTCGAGGTTGTTCGATACGCCCATAGTACCTCGAGCAACACTTCTCTCCATTTCCCCTTTGCCTTCTCTAACCTCTTTTTTAAGTTTTTGATGATAGTTTTGTTTGTGGACTCGGCCTGACCATTTGCACTTGGGTGGTAAGGTGTTGATAGGATCCTTTTGATTTTGTGATCCTCGAGAAATTTCGTCACCTTGCTGCCGATGAACTGCTTCCCATTATCACATGTAATCTCGGAGGGGATCCCGAATTGACATATGATGTGGTCCCATATGAAGTCGATGACTTCTTTTTCTCTTATCTTCTCGAAGGCATGTTCTTCTACCCATTTCGAGAGGTAGTCAGTCATAAATAAAATAAATCTAGCTTTACCTAGAGTCGTTGGTAGGGGGCCGACGATGTCCATCCCCCATTTCATGAATGGCCATGGGGATAGGACTGAGTGTAGTTGTTCACCGGGTTGGTGAATCATTGGTGCAAATCTTTGGCACTTGTGAAATCTTCTAACGAATTCCTTGGTGTCCTTTTCCATGCTATATCACTAGCAACCTTCTCTGATTACCTTTCGAACTAAAGAATCGGCATTGGAGTGGTTTCCACAAGTGCCCTCGCGGATTTCTGGTAGCATATAGTCGATGTCCCCCGGTCTCAAGTATACTGCTAATGGTCCGTCGAAGGTCCTTCTATATAGTGTTCCATTCTCGTCGAGTGAAAATCGGGCTACTTTGGCTCGAAGGGCCCTCGATTCTTTTGGGTCCGTGGGGAGTTTCCCATGCTTCAGGTAGTCAATGTACTTGTTCCTCCAATCCCATGTTAGACTTGTTGAGTTGATTTCGGCATGGCCTTCTTCAATCACCGACTTGGATAGTTGTATGACAGTCCCCGGAGTATGTCATCTTCTTCGACAGACGATCCCAGATTTTGCGAGCCCATCGGCCTCGTTGTTTTGTTCTCGAGGTATTTGAACCAAGGTCCACTCTTTGAAACGATGAAATGTCACTTGAAGCTTGTCTAAGTATCTTTGCATCCTATCTTCTCGAACCTCGAAGCTCTCATTTACTTGGTTTACAACCAAAAGAGAGTCACATTTTGCTTCAATGACCTCTGCTCCTTTGGCCAATTCGAGACCTGCAATAATGGCCTTATACTCGGCCTCATAGTTAGTCAACTTCGAAGCTGTTATAGATCGTCTAATTATGCCGCCCATAGCTGGTTTTAGAACTATGTCGAGCCCGGACGACTTCACGTTTGAGGAACTGTCGGTAAAAAGGGTCCATACCCCCGATGATGTGCCCGTTTTTAACAAGAGTTCTTTCTCTACTTCAGGCACGAGGGCAGGTGTAAAATCAGCCACGAAGTCCGCCAAAAGTTTGGACATGATAGTCGTTCGGGGTTGGTATACGATGTCGTACCCCCTAGTTCGATGGCCCATTTGGCCAATCGGCCCGATAATTCGGGCTTATGCAAGATGTTTTGAAGAGGGTATATTGTTAAAACACATATAGGATGGCATTGAAAGTAAGGTTTCAATTTCCTAGACACAGTTATTAATGCAAGAGCTAGTTTTTCTAAGTGCGGATACCTAGTTTCAGCATCTCCTAGGGTCCAACTTACGTAATAGACAGGGAATTGCGTACCTTGTTCTTCTCAAACCAACACACCACTTACCGTTACTTCCGATACAGACAAATATAAGTACAGTGTTTCATCCTCCTTCGGGGTGTGGAGCAAAGGTGGGATCGAGAGATACCGCTTTAATTCTTCCAAGGCATGTTGACGTTCCGGAGTCCATTTGAAGTTTTTTTTCTTCTTGAGCAGGAAGAAGAAGTGATGACTCTGATCTGATGACCTCGAGATGAATCGACCTAAGGTTGCTATCCGCACGGTTAGCCGTTGTACTGCTTTCACATTATTTACCATGGTGATCTCCTCGATGGCTTTGATTTTGTTGGGGTTTATCTCGATCCCCTGTTCAACACCTTGAAGCCCAAAAATTTTCCCGATCCGACTTCAAAAGCGCATTTCTCGGGGTTAAGCTTCATGTTATAACTTCTTAGGATGTCGAATGTTTCTTGTAAATGAGTCAAATGGTCATCTGCGCGCAGGGACTTAACTAGCATGTCATCAATGTAAACTTCCATGGACTTGCCTATTTGATGTTCGAACATCTTATTAACTAGGCGTTGATATGTAGCTCCCGCATTTTTAGCCCGAAGGGCATTACATTATAACAATATGTGCCATACTTCGTGATGAACGAAGTCTTTTCCCGATCCTACGGGTTTATTTGAATTTGATTGTACCCGGAGTAGGCGTCGAGAAAGGTAAGGATCTCGTGGCCGGCTGTAGCATCGATCAAACGATCGATGTTGGGCAATGAGAATGAATCTTTAGGCCATGCTTTATTCAGATCTTTATAATATACACACATTCTCAGTTTATTTCCCTTTTTAGGGACTACTACTCCATTATCTAGCCATTCGGGGTATTTCACCTCCCTAATGGATCCTATTTTGAGAAGTTTTGTTACCTCGTCTTTGATGAATGCATGCTTTACCTTGGACTGAGGCCTCCTTTTTTGTTTCACCGGTTTGAACCTGGGGTCGACACTTAGTCGATGAGTGGTTATTTCTGGTGGGATCCCTGTCATGTCTAAATGGGACCAAGCAAAGCAATCATTGTTATCAAAAATAAATTGAATGAGTTGTTTCCTGAGTTCCTATTCCCAATTATAACTTTCGATTTGGAATATGTTTGACCAATATGGCATGTTCGAGCTCTTCGACTGTAGACTTTGTTGCATCTGACTCCTCGGGGGTAACAAAGGCTCGAGGGGTGAGGAAGTCCTCTTCATCTCCCTCGACCACCTGTTCATCAGTCACCTGTCCCTCGGGTTCGATCGAGGGTATAGACTTTGGTTGTTATTCAGTTGTTTTCTTGTCCTTTGAATTCTCCGAGGTGGAAAGCGTTGACGTTGTCGCCATGTCGTGCACCGCGAATATCTCCTTTGATGTATGTTTTTGTGTATACACATTCTTCACACCATCCTTTGTTGGGAACTTCATCATTTCATGAAGAGTTGATGACACTGCCCTCATACTATGTATCCATGGCCTACCAAGTAAGGCATTGTACCTCATGTCACCTTCGATGACATGAAACTTGGTATCTTGAATTGTACCAGCCATATTGACTGGGAGATGATTTTCTACTTCGTCATTTCACTCGCCATGTTGAATCCGTTCAGGACTCGAGAGGCGGGTATGATCTGATCGAGCAGCCTGAGCTTCTCCACAACTCTCGACCTAATTATGTTAGCTGAGCTACCTGGATCCACGAGCACACGTTTAATTTGAACTTTATTTAAAAGGAAAGAAATTACTAGTGCATCATTATGAGGATGAGATAAGTCCTCGATGTCTTCCTCGCGGAATGTAAGAGCATCCTCGGGGATGTAGCTCTAAGTCCGTTTTTCCTTTGTGATGGATACTTTTGTTTGTTTGAGAACGGGTCCATGTGGGACGTCGATTCCTCCAATTATCATGTGAATGATGTGCTGGGGCTCCTCTGGTTCGTTCTTCATGTTCGCCTATCTTTCTCGCAAGTGATTCTTGGCTCAGTTGCAGAGGAACTCTCGAAGGTTCCCTTCGTTGATCAGTCGGGCTACCTCCTCTCGAAGCTGTCTATAATCCTCGGTCCTATGAGCGTGGGTACCATGGTATTTGCACATTAAGTTGGGGTTCCTTTGGGAAGGGTCTGACTGCATGGGCTTTGGCCACCTGGTATCTCTGATCTTACTTATGTCTGATACGATGTGAAGCATCGATGTTGAAGTTATACTCTGACAATAGGGGTGCCTCCATCGTCCCCGCGTGCATGTCGAACCCGGTTTTGCTCATGAGTCCCCGGGAACTTTGGCCTCGATCTACCCTTCGATTGTTTCGAGGTATATTACACCTTAAGGAGTTTCTTCGGTCTTCGACATACGGTTGGTATCTTTCCTTGTTCGGTCTCAGCTTCCTTTCTGAATTCCTTGAACTTTTGATAGGAGCCTACTTGGATATACTGAGCCCGAGGGGGATCCCAATTGGTCGTCCTCGACCCTGATTTTCATTGATACTTATTGTGCACATCCGCCCAAGTTACGGCTCAATCAAATTTTGCATCAGCTGCTTCGAAGCTATCGAGCTTAGTTAATTCAAGACCTGAGTGAAGGGTTGCACTTCCCAGTCATCGGAGACTGGTGGTAATTCCATTCGCTCCATCTGAAGGCGGGATATGAACTCCCTCAGCATATCGTTCTCTCTTTGTTTAATTTTGAAGACATCGGACTTCCTTGTAGCGACCTTAATGGCACCAGTATGTGCTTTAACAAATGAGTCTGACAACATGGCAAATGAATCTATTGAGTTCGGGGGGAGGTTATGATACCACATCATGGCCCCCTTGGACAGTGTTTCTCCAAACTTCTTCAACAAGACAGACTCAATTTCTTCGTCTTTTAAGTCATTCCCTTTTATACCACAAGTATAAGTGGTAATATGCTCATTGGGATATGTGGTCCCGTTGTACTTTGGGATATCGGGCATCCTGAACTTTTTCGGAATGGGATTCGGAGCCGTACTCGATGGAAATGGTTTTTGCACGAACTTCTTAGAATCTACTCCCTTCAAAATCGGAGGTGCGCCCGGGATCTAGTCGACCCTCAAATTATAGGTTTCCATTATTTGTCATTGGCCTCTATCTTCTTTTCTCCTGACTCGGTCCTTTTGGTGAGGTCCTCGAGCATTCTCATAGTAGTGGTGTCTGTTCCTGTCCCGTTACTGCTCGATCTTTCTGGTGCTTGTTCAACTCGAGGAGCTATTTTCAGTACTCATGTGCTCGGGGTTTTTTATTGACCCTGTAGCTGAGCAATAGCCATTTGTTGTGCTTGTAACATTTCAAAAATTACTTGCAAGCTAACTTCTCTTTCCTCTCGAGCTTGTGTTCATTTTGCTTCATGTTGGTCACCTCCGCGCACACTCTCGTCAGTATCAGTGTTTATATCAGCATGCAACGCATTGCATGAGCTTACATCGACGGGGATTTATGCTGGTGCTACCCCAGGGTTTTGCGGTGTCACTCCGGCGACTGAGGATGTTGCACTGCTCTCCCCATGGAGCTCAAGAACATTGTTTCCATGTGAATTTGTTGAGCTATACATTTTTTTAACTGAAATCAAAGATTCTTGGACAAGAAAAAGTGTGAAAATTAACTTGTGTTTTAAGAAAACTAGCACCAAAACAATCACTATTATTTTAAGCCCCGCGGTGGGCACCAAACTGTTTACCTTGAAAATGGTTTTAAAAATTATATTTGATTTGTGGTTCTAAAAATATGTGATTTGTTCCAATACTAGTTAATAATCAAGAAATGATAAGTATAAGTAAAGAGAATGTGATAGCCAAACCACTATTTGTCACAGAACTGGGGCCTCGAGCATGTTGGAATCGGGGACCTCGAGGTCCAATAATAGCAATAAATGAAGAACAATAAATGAAGAACACTAAAATAAAGAACAATAAAGCTGGGAGACAGTGTTGAGCACGAAAAAAGTAGAGAATGTTCTATTGCAGTTAATATTTTGTGTTACAAGAATGATTGGGGTCCCCTTTATATAGGAGGGGTGAATACCAACATAGTACATGTCTAATTATGACAGAGAAATACTATTGGTACAGCTGTATAACGGCCTTGTACGGACTTGTACTATCTTTGCAGACCTTATCATCTCTAACCACGTGTTCTTGGAAAATTTCCCGCCTTTCCATGACGGTCATCGATTTTATACTCCCTTGAGGAAGGCTGTGATGGGCCTTCGATGCACTCTCTCGAAGTATTTACTTCGGGGTCGAACTTTAGACTCTGCTTCGAGCTTTTCGAAATAGGGCTTGGCATGCCGTAGAGGTCCTAATATTAGGGTCCCCGGTAACAACTGTATACAACATGCATAGTCCCGACGTCTTTACGAAAAAGCTTTTATGTTAAAAACTGATAAAAGTAAGAAATTTTGCCTAAAACTTTATTTGAGTTGACTTCGGTCAATATTTTAGGTAAATGGACCCGGATTCATGTTTTGACGGTCCCGATGGATCCGTATCATGATTTGACAATTGGGTGTATGCTCGAAATTGATATCAAAAGTCCCTAGCCCGAGATATCGGACTATGTCGAAATTTAAAAGTTGAAAGCTTAATAAAATTGAAGTGTTTGACCATAGTTTGGATTTTTGAATAAAGGGTCCGTATTTTAGTTCCGAAACCCGGTATATGTCCAATACCATATTTATGACTTGTCTCTGAAATTTGTTGGAAAAACGGAGTTGATTTGACATGATTCAGACGTCCGGTTATGAAAATAGGAATTTCAAAGTTTTATTGAAAGTTTCATGTGATTTGGGGCTCAATTCGTAGTTTTATGTGTTATTTGGATGTTTCTAAAAGGTTTTGGCATCATTTGGCGGAATTTGGCAATTTAAAGGTTTAGAATTTTCTTAGGTTTGACCATAGTTTGAATTTAAGGCTATCAGGTTCGAATTTTGGTTTCGAAACTTGGACTAGGTCTTTTTCGTCTTTTGGAACATGCCTGCAAAATTGGCCGCCATTTGGAGTTGATTTTATATGGTTCAGATGCATGGTTGCAATTCTAGAAGTTCTTGAAGTTCATTGCAATTTTTGGCGTCTCATAATTCTAGAGGTTATTTCGATGTTTAGTTCGCGCGAGCGAGTTTGTGTTATGTTTTTAGACCTATGTGGGTGTTTCGTTCGGAGCCTCGGGGGCTCAGGTGAATTTCGAGTGTTTTGTTAAGTATTGTGTGTGCTGGTACTGGTGTTATAGCAATTGCGATGAGAAGGTCGCAAATGCTACCCCCGCATTTGCGAACCAGGGGAGGACTGGGATTCAATCGCAAATGCAATACTGGAGTCTCATTTGTGACTCTGGGTTGTCCGCTTTCGCTAAGACAATGTTCACTTTTGCGGCTAGTGTTGATTCGCATTTGCGAAGGTTTGATCGCAAATGCGATCTTTGTATGGTCTGTCAGGCGTCGCTTGTGATGACCCAATAGGTCATCTTATGATTTAAACCTAATTCTGTGATCTGAAACCTTTAAAAGTCTTGTTTTAGTCTTTCTCGATTTGCGTGAACAGTCCCGACATCTTTCCGAAAAAGCTTTTATGTTAAAAACAAATAAAAGTAAGAAATGTTTTCTTAAAAATTCATTTGAGTTGACTTCGGTCAACATTTTTCGTAAACGGACCAGAATTCATGTTTTGACGGTCCCGGTGGATCCGTATTAGGATTTAGCACTTTAGCGTATGCCAGGAATCGAAATCGAAAATCCCTAGCCCGAGATTTCGGACTATGTCGAAATTAGAAAGTTGAAAGCTTAATTAAATTGAAGTGTTTAACCAAAGTTTTTCTTTTTGGATAATGGGTCCATGTTTTAGTTCTGAAACCCGGTATAGGTCCAATACCATATTTATGACTTGTCTGTGAAATTTGATGAAAAACGGAGTTGATTTGATGTGATTCAGACATCCAATTGTGAAAATAGGAATTGCAAAGTTTTCATGAAAATTTCATGTGATTTGGGGTTCAATTCGTAGTTCTAGGTGTTATTTAGATGTTTCTAAAAGGTTTCGGCATCATTTGGCGAAAGTTGGCAATTTCAAGGTTTAAATTTTTCTTAGGTTTGACCATAAGTTGACTTTAAGGCTATCGGGCTCCAAATTTGGTTTCTGAACTTGGAATAGGTCCCTTTCAGCTTTTGGAACTTGCCTGCAAAATTTTGCGCCACTTGGAGTTGATTTGATATGGTTCAGACGCTTGGTTGCAAGTATAGAAGTTCTTGAAGTTCATTGTGATTTTTGGGGTTCCGATTCGTGATTCCAAAGGTTATTTCGATGTTTTTCTTGTGCGAGTGAGTTCGTGTTATGTTTTTAGAGTTGTGTGGGTGTTTTGTTCAAAGCCTCGGGGTCTCGGGTGAGTTTTGGATTAGCATCATTTTGTTAAGAATTGTTAGTGCTGGTACTGGTGTCATCGCAATTGCGATACGAAGGTCCCTAATGCGACCTGCGCGTTTGCGAGTATATTCTCGCATTTGTGAACTAGGGGAGGACAAGGCTTCAATCGCAATTGCGATACTGGAGTCTCATTTGCGACTCTAGGTTTTTCGCTTTTGCGAAGACATTGTTCGCTTTTGCGGTTACTGTTGCTTCGCATTTACAAAGGTTTGATCGCAAACGCGATCATCATATGGTCTGTCAGGAGTCGCTTGTGATGACCCAATAGATAATCCTATGATTTAAACCTAATTTTGTGATCCGAAACCTTTAAAAGTTATGTGTTTAGTCTTTCTCGATTTGCGTGTACAGTCCCGGTGCCTTTCCGGAAAAGCTTTTATGTTAAAAATTGATAAAAGTAAGAAATGTTTCCTAAAAACTTCATTTGAGTTGACATCGGTCAACATTTTTGGTAAACGGACCTAGATTCGTGTTTTGACGGTCCCGGTGAGACTATATCGTGATTTGGCACTTGGGCGTATGCTCTGAATCAAAATCGAAAGTCCCTAGCCCGAGATATCAGACTATGAAGAAATTTAAAAATTGAAAGCTTAATGAAATTGAAGTGTTTGACCAAAGCTTGGCATTTTGGATAACAGGTCCGTATTTTAGTTCAGAACCCAGTATAGGACCAATACCATCTTTATGACTTGTCTGTAAAATTTGATGAAAAACGGAGTTGATTTGACGTGAGTCGGGTGTCCGTTTGTGAAAATAGTATTTTCAAAGTTTTCTTGAAAATCTCATGTGATTTGGGGTTCAATTCGTAGTTCTAGGTGTTATTTGGATGTTTCTAAAAGGTTTTGGCATCATTTGGCGGAAGTTGGCAATTTGAAGGTTTAGAATTTACTTAGGTTTGACCATAGTTTGACTTTAACGCTATCGGGTTTGAATTTTGGTTTCGAAAATTGGACTAGGTCCGTTTCGTCTTTTGGAACTTGCCTGCAAAATTTGGCGCCATTTGGAGTTCATTTGATATGATCCAGACGCTTGGTTGCGATTCTAGAAGTTCTTAAAGTTCATTGTAATTTTTTGCATCCGATTCGTGATTCTAGAGGTTATTTCGGTGTTTTGCTCGCGCGGGAAAGTTCATGTTATGTTATTAGACTTGTGTGGGTGTTTTGTGCGGAGCCTCGGGGGCTCGGGTGAGTTTGTGATTAGCTTCGGAGTGTTTTGTTAAGAATTGTGTGGACTAGTACTGGTGTCATTGCAATTGCGATGAGAAGATCGCAAATGCGGGGGTCGCATTTGTGAGTATTTTCTTGCATATACGAACCTGTTGAGGACTAGGCATCAATCGCAAATGCGATAAAGGAATCGCTTTGCGACTCTGGCTGTCCGCTTTTGCGAAGACAGGGTTCGCTTTTGCGGCTACTGTTGCTTCGCACTTGCGAAGGTTTGATCGCAAATGCGATCTTAGTATGGTATATCACGGGTCGCTTGTGATGACCCAATAGGTCATCTTATGATTTAAACCTAATTCTGTGATCCGAAACCTTTTAAAGTCATGTGTTTAGTTTTTCTGAAAAAGTTTTTATGCAAAAAATTGATTAAAGTAAGAAACTTTGTCTAAAAACTTTATTTGAGTGGACTTCGGTCAACATTTTTAGTAAACGAACCCAGATTTGTGTTTTGACGGTCCCGATGGGTCTGTATCAGGATTTGGCACTTGGGCGTATGCCCAAAATCGAAATCGGAAGTCCCTAGCCCGAGATATAAGACTGTGGAAATTTGAAAGTTGAAATCTTAATGAAATTGAACTGTTTGACCAAAGTTTGAATTTTTGGATAACGGGTCCATATTTTGGTTCCGAACCCCGGTATAGGTCCAATACCATATTTATGACTTGTCTGTAAAATTTGATAAAAATCGGAGTTGATTTGAAGTGATTCGGACGTCCGGTTATGAAAATAGGAATTTCAAAGTTTTCATGAAAATTCCATGTGCTTTGGGGTTCAATTCGTAGTTCTAGGTGTTATTTGGATGTTTCTAAAAGGTTTCAGCATCATTTGGCGGAAGTTGGCAATTTAAAGGTTTAGAATTTTCTTAGGTTTGACCATAGTTTTACTTTAAGGCTATCGGTTTCGAATTATGGTTTCGGAACTTGGAATAGGTCTGTTTCGTGTTTTGGAACTTGCCTGAAAAATATGTCGTAATTTGGAGTTGATTTGATATGTTTCAGACGCTTGGTTGCGATTCTAGAAGTTCTTGAAGTTCATTAGACTTGTGTGGGTGTTTCGTTCAGAGCCTCGGGGGCTCGGGTGAGTTTCGGATTAGCTGCGGAGTGTTTTATTAAGAATTGTGTGTGCTGGTACTGGTGTCATCGCAATTGCGATGAGAAGGTCGCAAAATGCGACCCCCCTATTTGCGAGTATATTCTCGCATTTGCGAACTAGGGGAGGACTAGGCTTCAATTTTAATTGCGATACTGGAGTCGCATTTGCCAATCTGGGTTGTCCGCTTTTATGAAGACAGTGTTCGCTTTTGCGGCTACTGTTGCTTCGTATTTGCGAGGGTTTGATCGCAACTGCGATCTTCGTATGGTCTGTCAGGAGTCGCTTGTGATGACTCAATAGGTCATCGAAGGATTTAAACCTAATTCTGTGATCTGAAACCTTTAAAAGTTTGTTTTAGTCTTTCTCGATTTGCGTGCACAATCTCGGCGTCTTACAGAAAATGCTTTTATGTTAAAAACTGATAAATGTAAGAAATGTTTTATAAAAGCTTCATTTGAGTTCACTTCGGTCAATATGTTTGGTAAAGCGGACCCAGAATCGTGTTTTGACGGTCCCGGTGGGTCAGTATCAGGATTTGGAACTTGAGCGTATGCCCGGAATCAAAATCGGAAGTCCCTAGCCCGAGATATCGGACTACGTGTAAATTTGAAAGTTGAAAGCCTAATGAAATTGAAATGTTTGACAAAGTTTGACTTTTTGGATAACGGGTCCGTATTTTGGTTCTGAAACCCGGTATAGGTCCAATACCATATTTATGACTTTTCTGTAAAATTTGATAAAAAACGGAGTTGATTTGACGTGATTCAAACGTCCGGTTGTGAAAATAGGATTTTCAAAGTTTTTTTTGAAAATTTCATGGGACTTGGGGCTTTTTTTTTTTTAAGAAAATCCACTAGGCGAGGAGCCTAGGGCTAGTCTTATTAATAATAAAAAAGAAAAGGAACCACATAGGAATAGTACAAATAAGGGGGACAATAGCACCTGTAGCGTTGCCTTTATGCCTCGGCTATATAATCACTCCTCTGCGCCTCACTATGCCTTATATGGCAGCCTCATGTAGAGGAGTCATGGTGTAGCTGCCGGCAAAGTCTCACAAGGGCATATAATCTCATAGCCGATTGGATAACTTTCCAAAGGCGTAGGACTAAAGCAACACAAACGGGGCTAAACCTTACCTTACTAAATCCTATTTAGGCATAAAATGCCTCATCTACTAGCATGCATGTAAAAAATAAGAACTAGAACGAACTAGATATTCTATGATCATCATAGAGTTTATAACATACTCTATGATGATATTACATATGGTAATACCTATAAAGTGATAAAATAAAATAAGGCAAAAATTAGAGTATTGCCCCTCTTTCTTCGACCTTGTGAACTCTTCAACATGTAACTCTTTTACTTCTTCTTCAACTATATTCAGCAATTCTTCTAACTTCATCATTTTTTCTTTGACCTATTTGACCTCGTAGATGTAGTTGGGCAGCCCCCTTTTGCTTTGCAAAGCGCATTGGGAGTTTCCTAATGACAACCTCTTGTGTCACTTTGCCGTCCCAACTTTTTTTCCTTGTATGAGACTTATTACTTTTTCCGCTATGCATAGGTGATAAATCACCTTTTCTTGCTGCCTCTGCCCGACATCGATTTAAAATATCATCTTCCTCCCCCTCTTCATACATATCTCTACCCACAATCACCGGATTTGGCATGTCTTGAGCAAATTCTTGAATTAGCACACTGTTTCCATCCTGTTTCTTCACCAATGTNCAGTGCTGCTTTGTTTTGGAGTTGTGCTATGCTTTGCATTTTGTTCCTGCTCTTATTCACCCGACCAGTGCTAACTACATTATGATTTAGAGAGGTTGCAGGATTGGAACTTACCATTGCATCCAAGAGTTCTCTGTCCTCTAAAGAAATAACTGGAGGAGTTATCACAATTTGCTGCTGCCCCGTTTTTAATGTTGCTACTGTTCGATCACCTGTAGGACTGGTAGCTTGACCAAACTGCTGATGCTGTTCGTTGATTGAGGTTGGCATTATTGTCGTTGAACTGCCTACCAATTGTTGTTGTTGTCCTGTCGTTGCTGCTGCATATTGAACATTTTCACCCAAAGCAACTGGAATGTTAGCAATAATCTGGTGCTGCACAATGATATGATCTACTGTTTTGGCCATCGAGCTAACAGTTGGACTGGTGTTTTCATTGTGTTGCTATCTTTTTGTAGGAATGAAAACAGGAGCCTTCACATTGAGCTTCGAAGAGCTACCAATATTTGGCAAGGCAGGTGAGGCAACCTCCTCATCTCCACTACATCGCTCACCTTCATCAGTCGAATCCCCGACAAATTCACCACCCAAATCTTCATCATCCTCATCCTCTCGTTGGTCAGCCCATAATTTGGATTTAATTGCCATCTCCCTCACGTTTTCTTTTATTATTTCATTGTTGTTTCCCGTAGACAGTATAGGTTGCCCAGATTCACCCCCATGTTCACCAAATGACTCGCACGATTGAGAGGGAATGTCATACGCCGATGTGTTCAATGTGACCAAAGGTTGCTTGAAAATAGTATTGGCATTCAACATCATTTCAATCTGTGATTTTTTGATAATTTGCTCCACTTGTGGACTAGAAAATTAAAGCGTAGGAGTGCTGGAACTACGTACATGATCCCCCTTTAGCAATTTTGTCACGCTGCTATTTTTAGCATTTTGTCGGACACCCGAAAAGTTAGCCAATTTGTCGCTGCTTGTTACTGCTCGAAACTGGAACTATTTGATGGTTAAAAGAACCATCTTTTAAGGTTATTGTGTTAGCAATCTGATCATCATCTTGATCCCCAGTGCAAATAGCAGCAAAAGAATTCGAAAATTTTTAAGAAATTTGCTCAACCTGTTGCGCCTTGTTCTTGTTTGGATTTCCTTTTTTGCTATACACCAATGTCCAGTCTTTCTCATTTGAGTTGTGACTTGTACCATCACCCTTAGCCTGATTTTCCTCCTCTAATGCCTGAGCAACATTATTCCCAGTTGCTGTAATTCCAGTAGCTGATAGCTCGCGAGACACCAATCGATCACTATAGATGTCTAAGACATCAGAAGGTACTCCAGGTGCTGCAGTTTGTTGCGACTGCCCAGCTTTTTCTTTTGCTTTAACACCTGCTGGTTTTTCAACTTCAAGTGCTGCAAAAGGTTTAACAACTTCAAATTCAATTGCAGCAGCAACACTTTGTGCAGATGCATTAGACCTATCAACAATTTTTGGATATTTCTCTTGCACAACCTGCTTGCTTCCATTCTTCAAAGGAGCTATTTGTGCACCAGCAGTAGATTGATGAGTAATGAGCTGAGTATCATCTTTAGCTTCCACACCTGTTGATTTATCAACTGTTTTACCCAATGTAACAGTAGGTCGATCACCATTTATCGCACCAAATTTTCCTTCTCATGTGTAAACTGATGTACCTTAGTTTGCTCATGCCCTTTTTGTTCAGCACCTAGCCCTGTTGTAACACCAGCTGACTTTTGATCAATCACAGGAGAGTGAATACCAGTCTGCTCGTTAACCTCCATGTGCCGCTGCGCCTCGAGTTTAGAATTCTCAAGATTTTGCACAGCCTCCGACTTCTCCTGTTGATTCCTAATATGCACAACATTATCCATTGCAACTGGACGTGAGTTACTCTGCCCAGCACCAACTATATCCTGAGAAAACCTTGCAAAAGTTGTTCCAATAGGAATTATAGAAGTAGTAACGGCAGCTGCTACATGTGTTGGCTTATTCGAATTTTCAGCATACTCATGAGCTCCCTGATGTGATTTTGAAACCTGTGTAGTAGCTGTTTGATTCACCTGCTGCTCATTCACATGATCACCTGTATTAGGAGTAGAAGAGACATCAACAGCCTTTTTCTTTTCATCCAACAAATTCCTCAAATCACCTTGATATTTCTCAACAGTCTTGCCTTCATACGTAGCCCTTTCATGATCGTGATTGTCATTCTCTTCCTGCAAAAAATGACAGCTACTTTCTCCATGCCCTTGATGCTTACAATAAGAACAATATTGAGGAAAATTATCATACACAACCTCCTGATATCGTTCAACAATCTGCCCAGTTTTTTCATCAACATAATGAATCCTTACTCTATGTGGTCTCTTATAAAGTAGGTCCAGCTCGACTTTTACTCGTGTTGTACTAGGCCTCGATTTTTCTTGTGTAGCTTTGTCAATAGCTATAGGTTTACCAACAGCTGAAGCAATTGAAAGTAAGGATTGTTTCGCAAATAGCATCGGCGGCAGGTTAGGCAAAGATATCCATACGAAAGCCTTAGATGTTTCTTACTTTGGATTAAAATTAACAGTCCATGGAAAAATTCTAAATTGATGGTTCTCACCATTAACGAGCAAATGATTAATAACTTTTGAAGCAGCAACAACATAATCTTCATATAAATCAAACCTGATGAGGATGTGTCTTCTCGCTAACCACCCGATCAAGCTACGACCTTGCGTTCCAAGCAGTTTTGGCAAGAACTTTCGAAGTTCATGCATCTCCAATCTTTCAAACGAAAATTTTAAGACTAGAGCCTGATGTAGACCTTCTTCAACAGAGAACTTTCTAAGTTCCTCCATAGTAAACACAATAGTAGGTTCTCCATGAACTATTTCAATAGGTTTAAGAATTGTTTTTGTTGAATTTTGAGCAGATTTGTTTGTGAGCACTCTTGTAGCGTATGTAGTGGTTGGATTAGGGTTTAAATTCGTCTCTCCCACAGCCAAAAGCTGGGGAGAGGCGTTGGCAGCCATGGGAACCCTAAGATGCCATGCTAGAGAGAAAACGAGAGGGAGAGAGCGTGGGTTTTCAATCACTGCTTTTGGGGTTTAGGTGTTTTTTTGGATGTTTCTAAAAGGTTTCGGCATCATTTGGCGAAAGTTGGCAATTTAAAGGTTTAGAATTTTTTTAGGTTTGACCACAGTTTGACTTTAAGGCTATCGGTTTCGAATTTTGGTTTCGGAACTTGGAATAGGTTTGTTTCGTCTTTTGGAACTTGCCTGCAAAATTTGTCTCCATTTGGAGTTGATTTGATATGGTTCAAACGCTTGGTTGTGATTCTAGAAGTTCTTGAAGTTCATTGTGATTTTTGGCATCTGATTCGTGATCTAAAGGTTATTTCGGTGGTTTGCTCGCACGAGCGAGTTGGTGTTATATTTTTAGACTTGATTGGGTGTTTCGTTTGGAGTCTGGGTTCTCGGGTGAGTTTTAGATTAGCTTTGGAGTGTTTTGTTAAGAATTGTGTGTACTGGCACTAGTGTCATCGCGATTGCGATGAGAAGGTCGCAAATGCGGGGGTCGCATTTGCGAGTATTTTCTCGCATTTGCGAACTAGGGGAGGACTAGTCTTCAATCGCAAATGCGATAATGGAGTCGCTTTGCGGCTCAGGGCTGTCCGCTTTTGCGAAGATAGGGTTCGCTTTTGCGACTATTGTTGTTTCGCACTTGCGAAGGTTTGATCGCTAATGTGATCTTCGTATCTTCTGTCAGGGGATGCTTGTGATGACCCATTAGTTCATCTTATGATTTAAACCTAATTCTGTGGTTCGAAACCTTTAAAGTCATGTTTTAGTCTTTTTCAATTTACGTGCACAGTCCCGGTGTCTTTCTGAAATAGCTTTTATGTTAAAATTTGATAAAAACATGAAATTTTTCCTAAAAACTTCATTTGAGTTGACTTTGGTCAACAATTTTTGTAAACGGACCCGAATTCGTGTTTTGACAGTCGTAGTGAGTCCGTATCAGGATTTGGCACTTGGGTGTATGCCCGGAATCGAAATCCGAAGTCCCTAGCCCGAGATAGAGGACTATGTCAAAAATTGAAAGTTGAAAGCTTAATGAAATTGAAGTGTAAAGTTAGACTTTTTGGATAAAAGGTACATATTTTGGTTCTGAAATCCGGTATAGGTCCAATACCATATTTAACTTATCTATGAAATTTTATGAAAAACAGAGTTGATTTGACGTGATTTGGACGTCCGATTGTGAAAAGAGGAATTTCAAAGTTTTCTTGAAAATTTTATGTGATTTGGGGTTCAATTCGTTGTTCTAGGTGTTATTTGGATGTTTCTAAAGGATTTCGGCATCATTTTGCGGAAGTTGGCAATTTAAAGGTTTAGAATTTTCTTAGGTTTGACCACAGTTTGACTTTAAGGCTATCGTGTTCGCATTTTGGTTTCGGAACTTGGAATAGGTCCGTTTTGTCTTTTGGAAATTGCCTGCAAAATTTGGCGCCATTTGGAGTTGATTTGACATGGTTCAAACGCTTGGTTGCGATTTGTAGAAGTTCTTGAAGTTCATTGTGATTTTTGGCGTCTGATTCGTGATTCTAGAGGTTATTTCGGTATTTTTCTCGCGCGAGCGAGTTCGTGTTATGTTTCTAGACATGTGTGGGTGTTTCGTTAAGAGCCTCGGAGGCTCGGGTGAGTTTCGGATTAGCTGCGGAGTGTTTTGTTAAGAATTGTGTGTGCTGGTACTGGTGTTATCGCAATTGCTATGAGGAGGTCGCAAAATGCGACCCCCGCATTTGCGAGTATATTCTCGCATTTGCGAACCAGGGGAAGACTAGGCTTCAATTTTAATTGCTATACTGGAGTCGCTTTTGCGACTATTGTTGCTTCTCACTTGCGAAGATTTGATCGCAAATATGATCTTCGTATGGTCTGTAAAGGTCGCTTGTGATGACCCAATAGGTCATTTTATGATTTAAACCTAATTTTGTGGTCGGAAACTTTTAAAAGTCATGTTCTAATCTTTCTCGATTTGCATGCACAGTTCCGGCGTCTTTCTGGAAAAGCTTTTAAGTTAAAAACTTTTGTAAAAAATTTCATTTGTGTTGACTTCGGTCAATATTTTTAGTAAACGGATCCGGTATCGTGATTTGGCATTTGGGCGTATGCCCGGAATTAAAATCGGAAGTCCCTAGCCCGAGATATCGGACAATGTCAAAGTTTGAAAGTTGAAAGCTTAATGAAATTGAAGTGTTTGACCAAAGTTTGTCTTTTGGGATAATGGGTCCGTATTTTGATTTCGAAGCCCGGTATAGGTCCATTACCATATTTATGACTTGTCTGTGAAATTTGATGAAAATCAGAGTTGATTTGACGTGATTCAAACGTCCGGTTGTGAAAATAGGAATTTCAAAGTTTTCTAGAAAATTTCATGTGATTTGGGGTTCAATTCGTAGTTCTAGGTGTTATTTGGATGTACTAAAAGGTTTCAGCATCATTTGGCGGAACTTGGCAATTTAAAGGTTTAGAATTTTCTTAGGTTTGACCATAGTTTGACTTTAAGGCTATCGGGTTCGAATTTTGGTTTCGGAACTTGGTGTAGGACTTTTTCGTCTTTCAGAACTTGCCTGCAAAATATGGCGACATTTGGAGTTGATTTGATATGGTTAAGACGCTTGGTTGCGATTCTAGAAGTTCTTGAAGTTCATTGTGATTTTTGGCGTCCGATTCGTGATTCTAGAGGTTATTTCGGTGTTTTGATCGCGCGAGCGAGTTCGTGTTATGTTTTTAGACTTATGTGGGTATTTTGTTCGGAGCCTCGGGGGCTCAGGTGAGTTTCAGATTAAATTTGGAGTGTTTTATTAAGAATTATGTGTGCTGGTATTGGTGTCATCGCAATTTCGATGAGAAGTTCACAAATGCGGGGGTCGCATTTGCGAGTATTTTCTCAAATTTGCGAACTAGGGGAGGACTAAGCTTCAATCGCAAATGCGATAATGGAGTTGCTTTGCGACTCTGGGCTGCCCGCTTTTGCGAAGACAAGATTCTCTTTTGCAGCTACTATGGTTTCGCACTTGCAAAGGTTTGATCGCAAATGCGATCTTCGTATGTTCTGTCAGGGGTCGCTTGTGATGACTCAATAGGTCATCTTATGATTTAAACCTAATTATGTGATCCAAAACCTTTAAAAGTCATGTTTTAGTCTTTCTCGATTTATGTGCATAGTCCCGGTATCTTTCCAAAAAAGCTTTTATGTTAAAAGCTGATAAAAACAAGAAATTTTGCCTAAGAGCTTCATTTGAGTTGACTTCGGTCAATAATTTTTGTACACGTACCTGGATTCGTGTTTTGACGGTCCTAGTGGGTCTGTATCAGGATTTGGCACTTGGGTGTTTGCCCGGAATCGAAATCGGAAGTCTCTATCCTGAGATATTGGACTATATCGAAATTTGAAAGTTGAAAGCTTTATGAAATTGAAGTGTTTGACAAAAGTTTGAATTTTTGGATAAAGGGTACGTATTTTGGTTCCAAAACTCGGTATAGGTCCAATACAATATTTATGACTTGTCTATGAAATTTGATGAAAAACGGAGTTGATTTGACGTGATTCGGACGTCCGGTTGTCAAAATAGTAATTTCAAAGTTTTCATGAAAACTTCATGTGATTTGGGGTTCAATTCGTAGTTCTATGTGTTATTTGGTTATTTCTAAAAAGTTTTGGCATCATTTGGCGGAAGTTGGCAATTTAAAGATTTAGAATTTTTTTAGGTTTGACCATAGTTTGAATTTATGGCTATCGGGTTCGCATTTTGGTTTCGGAACTTTGAATAGGTCTGTTTCGTCTTTTCAAACTTGCCTGCAAAATTTGGCGCCATTTGGAGTTGATTTGATCTGGTTCAAATGCTTGGTAGCGATTCTAGAAGTTCTTGAAGTTCATTGTGATTCTTGGCGTCCGATTCGTGATTCTAGAGGTTATTTCGGTGTTTTGTTCGCGCGAACGAGTTCGCGTTATGTTTTTAGACTTGTGTGGGTGTTTCGTTCGGAGCCTCGGGGGCTCGGGTGAGTTTCGGATTAGCTTCAGAGTGTTTTGTTAAGAATTGTGTGTGCTGGTACTGGTGTCATTGCAATTGCGTTGAGAAGGTCGCAAATGGGACCCCTGTATTTGCGAGTATTTTCTTGCATTTGCGAACCAGGGGAGGACTGGGCTTCAAACGCAAATGCGATACTAGAGTCGCTTTGCGACTCTGGGCTGTTTGCTTTTGCGAAGACAATGTTCTCTTTTGCGACTACTGTTGCTTCGCACTTGCGAAGATTTTATTTTAAATATGATCTTCGTATGGTCTGTCATGGGTCGCTTGTGATGACCAATAGGTCATCTTATGATTTAAACCTAATTCTGTGGTCTTAAACTTTTAAAAGTCATGTTTTAGTCTTTCTAGATTTGGGTGCATAGTCCCGGCGTCTTTTCGCAAAAGCTTTTATGTTAAAATCTGATAAACGTAAAAACGTTTGTCAAAAAACTTCATTTGTGTTGACTTCAGCCAACATTTTTGGTAAACAGACCCGGATTCATATTTTAACAGTCTAGGTCGATCCATATCGTGATTTGGCACTTGGGCATATGCCCAGAATTGAAATCGAAAGACCCTAGCCCGAGATATCGGACAATGTCGAAATTTAAAAGTTGAAAGCTTAATGAAATTGAATTGTTTGACCAAAGTTTGGCATTTTTGATAATGGGTCCGTATTTTGATTTCGAAACCAGATATAGGCCCAATACCATATTTGTCACGACCCCAAATCCTAACAGGCCGTGATGGCGCCTATCGTGGAACTAGGCACCTTACTACGTGTTTATTGAATTATAGCAGTTTACAATTAAATAATAATCAAGCAACCACATCATAATTAATATAAATAAGNTTTTGTTCAATTATAATAGTTCACAATTAAATAATAAGCAAGCAACCACATCATAATTAATATAATAAAGTATTAGCGTTCCCATATTAACCTAAACAACCTCCCAAGAACTGGAGTCAATAGTCATGAGCATCTAAGAATAAATTAAATCTAACTCTGCTAAAACTATAATATGTCTCTGAATCAAATGCTAAGACTAAATAAGGAAAGGAAATGGAGAAGCTGTGGACGCTAGACAGCTACCTCGAAATCCAGTGAAAATGCTGCTACCAAACTGCGTCAGCTACTGCTGCGAACTAGTACCTGGATCTGTGCACAGAGGCACAGGGACTCTTTATGAGTACGCCAACTCAGTAGTAATGAAAATAAATCACATCCTGAGTAACATAAACACATAGAAAAGATACACAATTCCACAAACCAGTAAAAGACCAAGTCACCACGTAACATTCATCAATCATAAGTTCGAAATCATTTTCCAGAAAACCTTTGAAATNACAATCACTCTGCCAATCAGGCATCCTCACAGTCACTCTGCCCATCAGGCATCCTCACAGTCACACTTCATAAGCCCCGCGGACATCACTCATTCGGTACCAGCGCTCACTGGGGGTGTGTTACAGACTCCGGAGGGGCTCCTACAGCCCAAGCGCAATAATAAGCCACATCATGGCATAATTCACACACAATATAGGCCTGCAGCCTCACTCATATCATACCATCCTCACAATACAGGCCAACAGCCTCACTCAGTCAGACACTCTCAATTTGCCCTTCGAGCCATAAATATACCGGGTTCTCGACCCAAAAATAGTATTTCATTTCAAGAAGTAGTATCAAAATACTCTGGGTGTAAACACAATTTCACAGAAAAGACTGAGTAAAAAATCATAACATAGCAGTGAGGAAAATAGTAAAAACATCCCCCAAGGGGTAAACAAATCGGCACTAGGCCCCAAACATGGCTTACAGCCTAAAACATATCATAATGTATAAATACTATTTAAGCAAAGGCTTAAAAATTGGTTTCGCAACTCAATAGTCGCCTAAATAGGAAACAGGTTCCAAAGTTTCCACATTTTTCTTTCAAAAACCGTGAAAGGGTGCATAGTCTGGGGTTTCATACCCTCAGGACAGGATTTAAAGATATTACTTACCTCAAACTAGCCTGAAAACTATTCCGGAATGCGCTTGCCTCTCGAATCAACCTCCAAAGGCTCCAAATCTACCAAGTTCAGATTTTTACCATCAACATATGCTTAAGGAATAAATCCAATTGAAAAATATCGAATTTAACTAAAAATCCGAATTCGGTCAAAACCCGACCCCCGGGCCCGCATCCCGAAACTCAGAAATTTTTACAGAAAAGTGTTCTTCATCTTCCCACGAGTCCGTACATATAAAGAACACCAAAATCAGAGTCCGTTTGACCCCTCAAATCGACCCTTGAAGGTCTCATAATCTCATGCCTCAAAATCCTATTTTTCTACTGTTTTTCATGAATTAAAGACTGGGATTATGGTCTATAATCACCCATAATCGAGTTTTAATGACTAGAACACTTACCTCAATGAAGAACAAGGATTTCCCTCTTCAAAATCGCCCCCAAGTGCTCTTTTCCGTACAACAATGGTGTAAAAAAGGGTTTAAATCGCGGAAGGGCTTTTAATTAACTGCCCAGGCTTTTGTTCTCTGCGATCGCAGCCTTGGCCTTGCGATCGCACTAACAAATTTCCCAGGCCTCTGCGATCGCAGCACTGTGCACGCGATCGCACAGTGAAATTGCCAGCCAACCTCACGCGCCTTCTTCCTCTGTGCGATCGCAGCCTATTCCACGCGATCGCACAGACTTGTCCTCCCTCTACTCTGCGATCGCACCTCCCTTCTTGTGATCGCATAGAACAAATCTGGGCCTGACCATATTAACTTTCTGCGATCGCACTTCTTCACCCGCGATCGCAGTGAACAAAATCACTGTGCAGAAAACCAGCAATTGTTCTAAGTCCAAATGAGTCCATTAACCACCCGAAATCAATCCCGAGCCCCTCGGGATCCCAACCAATCTTACCAATATACCAAAACATCATTCAAACTTAGTTGCACTCTCAAAAAACCAAAACTAACATCAAAACTCCAAATTTGTATCGGATTCAAGTCTAAGAACTTTGATATTTCTAAATTTCATCGATGATGCCGAAACTATCCAAATCAACTCCGATTGACCTGAAATTTTGCAGACAAGTCCAAAATGACATTACGAACCTTTTCCAACTGTTGGAATTCCATTTCGACCCCGATAGACTATTTTCCATTGCCGTCCGGAATCGCCAAAAATTAACTTTCATCAATTCAAGCCAAATTCTACACCGGACATCACAAAATTATTATGAACGCATTCCTAAGTCCCAAATCACCTAACGAAGCTATCCGAGCTATAAAATCTGCATTCTGAGGTCGTTTACCAAAAAGTCAACTCTTAGTTGACTTTTCCCATTTTAAGGCTATTCTTTAAGGACTAAGTGTCTGAATTCTATTTTAATTATTCCGATTCCAAGCCTATCAACTCTAACACATTAATAATAGAATAACCAATCTATAATAAGTCAATAGCAACAATTATGATGAAGGTTTTATCATAACGACAGACCGGGTCGTTACATTCTCCCCCTCTTAAACAAACATTCATCCTCGAACGAGTCTAGAGACATACCTGGAGTCTCAAACAAGTGAGGATACTTGCTCTGCATTTCCCGCTCGGTCTCCCAAGTAGCCTCCTCTACTGGCTGACCTCTCCACTGCACCTTCACTGATGCTATCTCCTTAGATCTCAGCTTTCTAACCTTACGAGCTAAAATAGCTACTGGCTCAACCTCGTATGACATATCACCCTCGAGCTGAATTGTGCTGAAGTCTAATACATGGGACGGATCACCAACGTATTTTCTGAGCATCGACACATGAAACACCGGATGAACACTCGACAAGCTGGGCGGCAAAGCAAGTCTAAAAGCCACCTCTCCAACCTTCTGAAGTACCTCAAAAGGACCAATAAACCGAGGACTCAGCTTTCCTCTCTTTCCGAACCTCATAACACCCTTCATGGGTGACACTTTGAGCAGTATCTTCTCACATTCCATAAATGATACATCCCGAACATTCCGGTCCGCATAACCCTTCTGTCTAGACTACGCCGTGCAAAGTCTCTCCTGAATCAACTTTACCTTCTCCAACGCATCCCTAATCAGATATGTGCCCAATAACTTAGCCTCACCAGGCTCGAACCAGCCAACCGGAGATCTACACCTCCTACCATATAAAGACTCATACGAGGCCATCTGAATACTAGACTGATAGCTGTTGTTATATGCAAACTCCGCTAATGGAAGAAATTGCTCCCATGAACCACCAAAATCAATCACACAAGCCCGTAACATATCTTCCAATATCTGAATAGTCCATTCCGACTGCCCGTCGGTCTGAGGGTGAAATGCGGTGCTCAAATGTACATCAGTACCCATACCTTTCTATACGGCTCTCCAAAACGGAGATGTGAACTGAGTACCTCTGTCAAAAATAATAGAAACCGGAACTCCATGCAACCGGACAATGTCATTAATGTAGATACCAGCTAACCGCTCTGAAGTATAAGTGGTACTGACAGGAATGAAGTGCGCGGACTTGGTCAATCTATCCACAAT